>JAVHLU010000686.1:0-49347 GCA_036785755.1 Colletotrichum ledebouriae | reverse complement strand
AGACTACAACAAATTCACCCAGTTCGCAGGCACAATTCGGGAAACACTATATAGGTATTTGACCTATACCCTCTACCAGTTAAGGAAAACAATATAGGAACCCTATACGTTCCTACTACTCGCAAGCTATTATTAGGTATATCCTTACTAAGATTATATATTAAACTATAGTTAGGGAATTTATTTATATATCCCTATATTCTATTAAGAGCTATAAAGTGCTCTTTAGAGGGATTACTACTATAATAGGCATACGTTATAACTACTAAAGTAATATCTAGCCTTGTTTTTAAAGCTAAGTATAATAGGGCTCCGATTTCTTATTAGTATTATAATATTTCCTCTTTAGTTATATAGTTATAATTCTTATATAACTTTAGATTATTATCCATAGGGGTATAAGCCCTATAGACTTTAGTTTTATTATACCTATTAAGTATTTCTTCTATATACTTTAGTTATTTTATATATAGTTATTTATTTATACGGTCTATTATTATTTCATTTCCTAGGAAGATACTAGGCTCCCCTAAGCATTAAAGTCTTAAACGCTTTTATAGGTTATTATATATATAATTATAGGTATTATTATTATTAATAGCTAATAGCATATTATCAACATAACAAGCTAAAATAGCTTTATATTTATTTTTATTTAACATAAATACTGCCTTATTATAGGGGGAGACTTGAAAGGTATACTAAAGTAGTATTAACCGTAGGTATTTATACTATAGGTATGGGCTTTGTTTTAAGCTATATAAGGCTTTATTTAGCTTGTGTATTAAGCTATTATCCGTTAGATTATAATTATTATATATTAATCTATTAGTATTTCTATCATATGAGAAACCAGTAGGTATCCTCATATAGAGATCCATATCAATATCTACGTAAGTAAAAGCAGTAGTAACATCAAACTGCTTTAATATATAGTTATGCTTTATAGTAAACATTAATATAAATCTATAGCCTTTAGGCCTATAAGTAGTACTGAAAGTCTCAAGGTAATCTATACTAATATGTTAGTTAAAGCCTTGAACTACCCAACGGGCTTTATATTTTATATTATTATTATTATTATTATAATTCTTTATTTTATAAACCCAGCAGCCCCCTAGGGGATAAACTCCCCTAGGTTTAGGTATTGAGCTGGGAATTACGCCGCAGCCCCTTCGTAAAAAGACTATAATAAATTCACTTAGTTCGCAGGTATAATTCAGGAAATACTATATAGGTATTTTAACTTATACCCTCTACTAGTTAAGGAAAATAATATAGGAACCCTATACGTTCCTACTACTTATAAGTAAACCCTCTGAATATTATAAAGTCGGACGCGCGCTATACTAGGGCTAATTATATTAGAGCTAAACGGGCTACTAAGGCTCTTATAGCAACGCCCTCGCTAAACCTTCTAGTAAGGTGCTACGAAAGCTACTATACGAGATGACTCCTTAACCCAAAAGGTCGACCTTCTAGCAAGGTGCTAAAGGTGCTGCGAATTAGGTTTAGGTATAATAATCCAGGTATTATTATCTTTAAGTTATTTTATCTCTATAAGCATAGCTTGAATCTAATTATCTATATGTAGGGAGTAGATTGCTGGCTTATGTGGTAGCTGGCTTATTAAGAGTAGTTACTGCTAATATATAAGAAGCTTTGTTTATAGTAATATTATTATTATTATTTTTATAGTTTAGGTATTCCCTTAAGACTGGGACGTCTTAAAGGGTGAAAAGTGCACTTTCTTTATATTTAACCCAATTATATTGTTTTTTAGCTTCTTCTATTATTAAGGGGAGTTATATTATTAACTTAGAATTATTTCTACTATTATTACTAATAGTAGTACTCTCCGAATTACTACCCGAAGCGTGTCTAGATAGCAATTTATAGTTATCCTCTCGAACGTCAGATAACTGGTTATTACTGGTATTATTATTGGTTATATTGTTATTATTATTATTATTGTTATTATTATTATTTTCTTTATTAATACCAGCCTCAATAGTTAGATTCGGTAAAGAGTTATTACTAGGATGTAGGGGAGACATCTTAGTATTGTTATTATTATTATTATCATTATTACTACTTTTAGTAGTATTATTATCGAATTGGGATTTGATATATATAGGTAACTCTTTCTATTAAGTAATAAAGATGTTTTCTAATATAACAACGTCTCTCGACTATTGCACCTTTTATTATTAATATTATAGACCTTATAACCGTTAGAGCTATAACTAATAATAGCTCCCTTTGAAGCTCTAGGGTTAAGCTTCTTTATTAACGGATTATAATTTTTATAGTAGTATAAACTACCCTATACCCTTATATTATTTATATTAGGCTTTCGTTTATCCTTTAACTCATAGGGAGCTTTATATTAAATAGCCTTATAAGGGGGTCTATTATATAGATATAGAGAAGTAATAACTGCTTCACCCTATAGGTTTAAGGGTAGACCAGAGTTATACAAAATAGCCCTAGTTTTATTAATAATAGTGCGTATAATACGCTCTATTAATCCGTTTAGTTTATAGGTATAAGGAGGTCTAATATTATAGATAATACCACTATTTATATATATATTTTTAATACGTTCATTAGTGAAATCTAGTCTACTATCCGTATTAAATTCTCTTATACGCTTATTATTATTATTATTAACTTTAGCCTTAAATTCATTAAAGGCTTTAGTAATAGACTCTGCAGTCTTATATCTTAATAGTTTTCCCCACGTAAAGCGGGAATATCTATTAATAAATATTATAAACTACCTATAGTAATTATAGGTTTTAGGACCTATAGGTCTATAAAGATCTAAGGCTATATAATCTAGATAATCTAGATCTTTATTATATATTGATTTCTTATTAACCTTAGTAATAAACGTACCCTTAAGGCAGGCTTCATAAGGTAGAAGATTTGTTATATTCATAGCCTTATTATTATTATTATTTATAAGCTTATTATTTATTTTAATATTATCTAAAAGATTTTAAGATATTCATAGCTTATATAACCTAGACGGTCATGCTATAGTTTATATAGATCTTTGTTATTATTGTTAGTTATAGATTGCGTATCGAGTAGGTTATTATTATTATTATTATTATTATTCCTCTTTAAGGGGGCTTTATAACCCTGATTTAAGGGTATTTTAAAGAGATAGAGGTTATTAGACTTATAGCCTATAGCTATAGTACGGTTATTATATATATTATATAAAATAGGTTTCTACTATATAATAGAGGCTATACCTATATTATCAAGTCGACTTTAACTAAGTAAATTAATACCTAGTTTAGGTATATAATAGACGTCTTTTAATATTATTTTATTATTATTAAGGAAAATAATCAAATCTCCCCTTATGGTAGCAGTCAGCTAATTTGCTTTGCCCCACTTTATAGAGGTATTTATAGACTTTTTATTATATAAAGGAGTGTGCTTTTTAACTATATGGATAGTAGTAGTAGTATTGATATAAAATATAGTATTAATTTGGTTATAACGCCTTGATCCTAAGTCCTTTTCCTTAGTTATAATACTCGATTGAATCAAAGTACCTAAGGCTATATTATTAGTTATTATATTATTATAAGGTTTATTATAGGATATGTTTACGTTTTTAAATTCCTGATCTTTATCGCAGTTATTAAGATCTATAGGATCCTCGTTTTGATTAATAGGTTAGTCTATAGATATATAGGGGGTTATTATAGTATTATTCTCTTCTTCTACTTCTTCTATAACCCTTAAGGTAGTTATATTAACTTCCTTAGTAGTAGTAGAGGTAGAAGGCTTTTTGTTTTTATTATTATTTTTATTATTAGTTTTATTCCACTATGCTAGGGCCTTTTTAGGGTATAGAAAGGCATAGGTATCCTTAGTATAGCTAGTCTTTTTATAGCTTTTATAATATAGACCCTTTTGTTTTTTCTAAGGCTTTTTAGTAACCTTATTTTTATTTCTATATTTATTATTATTAGTAGTAAAGTTTACTGCTTTACCCTTACGTCTTAATTTATCTAATAAATTAGAGAATAGACTAGCGGGCGTATAGGTATCCTTGTTAGCCCTAAGACCTTAAGTAATAGTAGTTATAAAACTATTATACTCTTCGTCTAGGCTATTTAATATATATACTATAACTACCTAATTAGGTATTTTAAGCTTATTATATACTAGGTTATCTATAAGTTCCTTTATTTTATTTATATATTCTTCTATAGAGTTAGAATTACTCAAAGTAGTATTAAATAACTCTTTATAAGTTAGGAACTCGTTAGTAAACCCTATAGGCTTATATAGGTCTTTAAGATATTTCTAAGCCTCGTAGGCTATTATATTATCTTTTATAACCCTTAGGGGCCTATTATTATAAAATAGCTATATATAGCTAAGAGCCTTATAATTCGGATCTATATTATTATTATCTATAGGCTTAGATAAGTCTGTAGTTATATCTTTACTAATAAGTAGGGCCTTAATACGTATAGACTAGACTTTATAGTTATTAGATCTAGAAAGCTTAGAAAGCTATACTTTCAAATTAGATATTATAATAACTTTAGGAGTATAATATATAAGCTCTGATATAGTATAGAGATTATAATAGTAAGATAAGATAGTTATATAGCTTAGTAGTATTAAGTATAGCTTTATTATATATAATATAGCGTTATTATTAAACCTAGAGGTTATAGGTTTAACTCGTTATTATTCCTCCTCTTTTATTCCTTATTTAGGGTCTTTAAGTAAATATTAAGTATTAGTAGACCCTTAAATAGTTAGGATAACTAATAGTATATAGCCTATATTAGGCCTCGATCATGATATAATATAGATATAAGTAAACTAAGAGCTTTAGAGGCTTAGGGATAAATCGTATAGGCAATTAGCTAGAGTAAGGTCGAATAGCTTAGCTAATATATCGTCTTATTTCGAGGTAGTATTAATAGTAGTATAATGAAATATTTCAGGGTTCTAAATAGCTTCACCTAGAAGGTATCGATCTCGAAGCTAGCGAACTAGTCCTGCTAGTATCTCTAACTCTACGTAGGGAGTATAAAGGCTATATCTATTAGAAGAATACCCTAAATAGGTAACCTTAAGGTAGAGTATAGGTTTGAGGTATTTATTATAGTTTTGAGAAGGCTGGAGTAGCATAAGGTTATTAAAAAGGCTTAAGCTAGGCTTATAACCTATAAGAATAGGGATATAAGTAGCGAAAGGGGCGGTAAAACAGCCTAAATAATAGATATTAATAGGCTGAGTAATATAGTAATAAAAGCTAATAAACTTAAGTACAAGGGAGTCTTTTTCGATGGACTTTTAATAGAATAATTTAATATAAAATTATTACTATTGTTGGTATTAATGATATTGTTTCTAAGTTATAAATCCTGCCCTCACGAAGTGAGGGGTAAGATATTCTAAAGGGTAACTACAAAGCAGTAGCTTATTAAGCAGAAATCGCGCTTGGAGTACTATGTGGTCCGTGCGTAATTCCTGTATGTTTATAGCTATAAAGCTAAGGATTATAAATATATATATATATAAGGTTATTGCTATTATTAGAATTTATATAGATTTTTAAAGTATTTATTCTATAAAGAAAATACTTTTATAGTTATTATTTTATTTTTTATAGTTATTAAAGTATTATTAAAGAGATACTATATAGGTATATAACTATATTTACTATAGTTATTTATTAAGGTTTATATAACCCTTTTAAGATTCTTATAGAATCTTTTTAAGATATACCTTCGGTATTCTTATACTTATTAATCTCTTTCCTAGGTTATTAAGCTAGTTTATAGATTAGGGTATAGATACTATAAGGGTAGCTCTTCATTATAAACCTAAAAAGGGCTATAACCTCTAAATTCTCTAAGCTTTCTTATTTTATAAGCTTCTCTTATATATTATAGAGGTCTAATAAATATTCTACCTAAGCTAAAGCTATAATAAGTAACTCTCTTTTATATTAAGGTATTAAGTAATTTATAGACTCTTAGCTCTATTATATATATTATAAGATTACTAGTATAAGCTTATTTTTATTTAATATAGGGTTCCTTTTAGGTCTTATTATATTAAATACTACTAATATATTAATAGGGTTAAATATAATATTTCTTAGGGTAATAGGGGCTAAGTAGGGCGATATTAATAGTTTTATAGACTTAGGGTAGTTAAAATACTTTTTAAAGTCAGCTAGTTACTATAAGTTATAATCTCTCTTTTACTTCTTATAGTTATTCCTTCTTCCTATATTCTAGATATTTAGTTCTTTTAATAATTCTTCCTCCCTATCTAACTCTTTTAAATTAATAAGAACTATTAGATTAGGTTTATAAATTAATACTCTTAGGTACTAATAGGTTAATATCTATCCTATTTAAAGAGGAAACCTCTAGGTTTATAAATTAAGGGGCTTATTTAGCTACTTAATATTTAATATATTCTTAAGCTATCTTTTTCTTAATATCCTTATCTCTTAATTTAAACTATTAATTATATAAAAGTCTATTTACTCTTCGTTAGGTTTAGTACCCTTTAGGAGGTATTCTATTAGTAAAAGCTATTAATAAATAATTAATTTAAGCTTAATATCTTATTTTAATAAGTTACTTTAGTAATACTAGGCTTCTAATTAATATAAAAGACCTAAGCTAATTAATAAAGTATAGACTAGAAGCCTATAGTAAAGGGTTTATATATTAAAGTTCAATTAGGTATAGTTATCTTATTAAAACTTTCTTAGCCTTATATCTTAGTAAAAGGCTCTTTATAATAAGTATTAGAGTCTATAGTTATCTTTTAGCTCTTCTTATTAATTACTAATTATTATAAAACTAATTTCTCCTATCTTAGAAATTAATTAATAGACTTATAATAACTACGTTAGTAAACTTAAGCGCTTATAGATAAATAAGGAGTATATTAAGGGAGTTAGCTTTAATTTAAGTAACTATAATATCCCTTATATCTCTATTATTAAGGTTATCTTCTATACCTCTAACTATCTTATAATAAAGCGGTTAGCTAGGCTTAATAAGCCTTATAGGGTAATAAGTAACTACTAAGATATCCTTAGTATATATTAGAGTTGCTATTTTAACTATACTAATAATATTAAATATCCTAGCTATAACCTATTATAAGTATAAAGAGCGAATTATTTTCTCTACTATTTCTAAGGTTTTATTCTAATACCTAATAAGGATATATGATAATATTATATTAAAAGGGTCTATCTAACTAGAGATATTATCCTTC
Source organism: Colletotrichum ledebouriae (assembly GCA_036785755.1). Lineage (NCBI taxonomy): Eukaryota > Fungi > Ascomycota > Sordariomycetes > Glomerellales > Glomerellaceae > Colletotrichum > Colletotrichum ledebouriae. The sequence continues at coordinate 42,051 of JAVHLU010000686.1, read as the reverse complement.
CTAGGTAGAGGGCGCGTTCTATATTTAATTAGCTAAAGCTAGTAACTAAGCTTCTTAAGAAGTCTAAAGCCTAGTATATCTCTATTACTTTATCCCTATACTTAAAACCTACTTATACTTAGTTTCTTAAATAAAAGTTCTATTAAAAGCCTAATTTTAAAGATAAGAAGGTTTAAGGATCTTTACTCCTAGATATATATATCTAATACTTTATTATTATAAAAAGTAACTTTCCCTATTATAATATATTAAGAGAAAGGTTAATAAGGGGTAAGTATAAGTAATTTATAAACTAAAGAGCTAAATAGAAGTATTATTTAAAGAAAAGAAGGAGCTATAATATAGTAGTTAATATTATATACCTAGTAGATAAATTAAGCTTATAAGTAAATAATATATTTATAAGAGAGAGAGAAACTAGAGGGCTTAAGGGGTTAGGGGTATATTTTTATATCTATTACTTACTTTCATAATATAGTAATTTATTAGTAGCTTATAAAAGAAATAATTAACTCTCCTCCCTTACCCTGCTTAGCTTTAATAAAGTAAAACGAACTTAGAATAAAAAACCTATAATAAATAGAATAGTAAATTAGAGTATTTATATATAAGGAAAGAATAAAGGAAATAATAATTAACAATAGTTATTAAAATATATAGCTTAGTTATAAATTAAATAAATATCCTCCTCTATCCTCTATTATTAACTTCTCCTCTTATAATAACTACTTTTACCTAGCTACTCTAATCTTTATATAACTCTTTTATACTTTCTCTCTTATATTTATAAATTATATCTTCTTATTATAACTAACTATAACTTCCTTATTTTAGGTATTAAAATTACTAATTAACCTCGCCCTTATTATCTCCTATTAGTAGTAACCCTCTAGGTCCTTAGTTCTAATATCCCTATGCTTAAAATAAAGAAAAATAATATACCTCTTTTTATTTAATACTTTAATAACTAACTTTAAGTATTCCTTCCCTTCTTATTATTATCCCTATACCTTCTAGCTAATAATTATAATTCTTTAGTAGCTATAAGGTTTACTTAGCTTTAACTTAATATCTCTAGTAATAAATACTAAGAAGTAGCTATTATATTATAAATATTCTCTAATAAAACTACTAAAGTAATAAGGCTAGCTTTCTAGAAGGCTTATCTTAATAAATAAAATCTTTTATAAATATTTTAAGTAACTAAGGGGTTTAGAGACTTCTACTATTAAGGTTTTATTTATACCTCTACTATCTTCCTTACTAGATTATAGGAAATAAACGTCTTTTAGCGTATAGTAGCTATATATAGCTTATTTATATAATCCTAAGGCAGTTATAATATAATACTCTATATTTATTATAAAGAGTAAGCTTATATTACTAGGTACCCTATAACTAGTATTTATATTTATAAACTATATTTTAAATATATCTCTATACTAAGTACTCCTTATACTAACTACCTCTTCTAAAAGACTTAAGAGAGTTACTTATATAATAATATAAGTATTTATAAATACTATAAGTATAGAGTTAAGTATTATATTAAGGTAAGGAGGAGTAGAGAGTTTAATAGTATTAAGGAGATCTTATAGTTCTAAATCCTAGTAAATACTATAGTTATAGTTATAACTAAGTTTAACTTCTTACTCTTTTATAATAAATACTATTAATAAGCCTAGGAATATTACCTTAAAGCTAGGTTTATATATTCTTATTACCCTTTTATAATAGAGCTACCTCTAGAGTTTAACCCTATAGAAATTATAAACTACTTAGGGGTTTATATTATACATTAAGGTAGGAAAATAGGATTTCTAGATATATTTATATAATATACGGGGGGGGGGGGGGGTAAAAGGAAAAAGGGAATAAGAAGCTAGTTAAGTTATAATAAGGAATTAAGGTGAATAATATATAAATAGGTTTATAAAGCTAAATTTAAAGTAGATCTAAGTATAAAATAAATATAATCCCCTTTATAAATATCTTTCTCTTTCTCTTTAGTAGTAAATAATATAATATTAGAAAAAATCCTTTCTAGGAAGAGGGGGGGTAGAAAGGGTTTACTAATATCTTCCCTAGGGGGCTAATAACTATAATTTTAATACCCTCTTTTTTCTCTTTCTCTTCTTCTCTCTTATTCTTAAATTATTAGTTTTATATTCGTTTAATAAGAGGGGCTTTTAATATTATTACTAAAAGGTTAAGGATCTTATACTTCCCTAGGCTTAATACCCCTATTATAATTACTAATAGATATTAAAGTTATCTAGGCTATTATTAGGTTAAATAGTAGGGAGGAGGTATACTTAAATAAGTAGGGAGTTACTAATACTATCTCTTACCCTTATCCCCTAAAGTTTAGGAATATTATCCCTAGAATTTAAAACTTTTAAACTAAGAGATAAAAGGAAAAATAAATAAAAATAAGTTTTTAAATTATTACTTAAAATAGGTTATAATAAAAAGAACTTTATATATCCTCTAGATCCTCTATTTTAATATACTTCTTCTCTTTCTCCTTTTTTATCTTAGGAATCTTAATAATTAGCTATTATTTAGCTTTTAAAGCTTTAATTACCTTCTCTAAATCTTTTAAATATTAATTTAATTATATTACTAATTATAATAAATCCTCCTCTTTCTCCTAATTACTTTCTCTAGGTATTATAAGTTCTTCTTCCTCTTCTTTAAGTATATAATTATTATACGTTTTATTCCTTAGTATTAAGAAGACGTTTACTAGGTTTCTTTTTAAATTAGATCTATAAGTATCTATATTACTTAGCTCTTAATACTTTTTAGGAGCTTAAATAAATTTATAAACTTAATTCTTATTAAACTTCTTTCTAATAACTTTATTACTTATAAATATTACTAATTAATATAATAGAGCGTTTAGAGCTTATAATAAGATATAAAAGGGGCCTTATTATTAATAGTTAAGCTTTTTAATAGATAATTTATTAATAGAACCCTTAATATTAAATACTAGTATTAAATTACCTACCTCTAGCCTCTCTTTCCTTATAGTTCTCTTATATTAACTATTATAATATTTTATAGTTTTCTTATACTAGTTATAAATTATCTTTTTAGCTTATTTCCTATCCTTATTTAGTTATAAGAAGGCTTATAGATATATTTAAACCTCTTCCTCTATTATTATTACTAAATTCTAATTAAGTACCCTCTAAGTTAGCGTTAGGGCTTTAATAGGAGTAATAGACTTAAACCTATATAATAAATAGAAAGGGCTAAAGCTAGTTAAAATATAAATATTTAATTAGTTTATAAAGAGGGTAGTAGGAAGATATAGTTAAGGGTTAATATCTCTCTCTCCTCTAGTTTATATTAATAATATATACGTAATTAGCTAATAACTAGTCTTAATTACTTTATTAGCCCTTAGGTTATATATAGATATTACTTTCCTCCTTATATTATACTTCTTATTAAACTTAATAATAATATCCTTATTCTCTAGGCCTCTATTAATAATAAGTTTGCTATATAGTCTATAGTAGTAAATAATCTCTTCTTATATAAATTGAGCGATTTTAAGTAAAGTTACTCTCTTAGGCTAGCAGGCTTTAGGCTATCCTATTAATAGATCCCTTATTTTAATAAGGTATTACTTACCTACTCTCTATATATCTAATAAGATCCTTATAAAGGGTAGTCCTTTTAAGGAGCTATAGGTTCTTATATTATTTATATATTAGGCTCTCCTCTTTTAGTATTTAGGGTAATCTTTTAGGGATTTGCTAATCTCTATATATATCCTAGCTTAAATATAGCGATTAGATAGTCTCCTTACTATAGCTTACTTACTTTAATAACTACTCTCTTTATAAGTTTTTATAATTAGCTTCTTCTACTACTTAGGATTATTAATAACTTATAATAATAATAGCTTTTAATTTATTAATCTAGTAAAAAGTAAGTAGTTCTAAATATGATAATCTAATACTCTAGTCATAAAGTTATAATACCTTATTAGTTAAATTCCTAGAGGGTATCTCTATATTATTAAATAATACGCAATTTATTAAGAACGTCTTAAATAGGTTTACGAATTATTAAGAGGTATATTTAGGATATTTATTATATTACTAATAACCTCTATATTCCCTACTAGGACCTCCTCTATATATTACTAATTACTATAATATTAAGCTTAATTAAAGAAGGAACTAGCTTCTATATCTATAAAGAAGATCTCTAAATCGATCTAGGAGATAATCTCCCCTTTAGCTTCCTTATTAATAATATTAGAAGGTCCCTAGGGTTTTTATAATAAGCTATTTACTATTATATTCTAAATATTATAAATATATTATACTTTAAAATTAAATATTTAAATCTATATAATCTAGTAAATAATAAGGGCTCCTAGGAGGTTTATAGCTACTCTATTAAGTTATATAACTAATATCTAAATATCTATCTCTAGGATTAAGTATTATTTATATAAATAGTTATATACCCTCTTTAAAGCCTCTAGAATATTATATAATTCCTTCTTCCTAGTATTATATAATAGCTCTAGTCCTAACTAAGTATTACTCTTAATGCGAGAGACCTCGCGCTAGTTATTAATAGATTACCCTAGGACTCCGCCCTATCTTATATTACTAGTATTAACTATAAGATAGATATCTCCTCCTATAGGGCTATAATTTATAATAACTAGAATTAGAGCCTTTATAAGTATTACCTTTAAGGTATCTATAGCTATCTACTACTTCCCCTCCTAGCTAAATAAGGTATCCTTAGTAAGTAAGTTAATAAGTAACTTTATAATAGTAGAGTAGTCCTTTACTTAGGATTCATAGAACGTTATAATCCTAAGGAAAGCCCTTAACTCTCTTAAGGTAATATATATATCTATAGTAGTCTAATAAATAATATAAATATTATTAAGTCTGTACTTATAAAGTCTAACAGAACTTAGTTATATCCTAAGAAGAAGTCTAGTAATAATAATAAGTAATATATAGTAAAGTCTTCTAAAAAGTCGTCCGCTAAAGGGGGTAGTACTACGTCTTATATTATAACTATATTTATCTTAGTTACTAAGTTAATAAGCTTTATCTTATTATCTTTCTTTTATATAAGGAAGAATAGATTATAATAAGCTATATAACTTTGCTTAAGGATTCCCTTCTTCAGTCTATCCTTTAGAGTTATAATAATATCCTACTCTAGTTATCCTAATATTAGGGTTCCTTCTACTTATTACGCCTTATATAGTATTATTTAAATTATTTTTAGAGGTATAAGAAAAGGGTATATAAAGCTAAAATACTTAAATTCCTAGGCTAAAGCCTTCTCTCTTATAATAAAAATAGCTAAAAGGAGCTTCTTTTCTTTAGGCTATAGATAATTAATAGTCTTTGAGTTCGGAATTACGCCGCAGCCCCTTCGCAAAAAGACTATAACAAATTCACCTAGTTCGCAGGTATAATTCGGGAAATACTATATAGGTATTTTAACTTATACCCTCTACTAGTTAAGGAAAATAATATAAGAACCCTATATGTTCCTATTACTTATAAGTAAACCCTCGTATAAAGTTAGATACGCGCCGCACTAGGGCTAATTATATTAGAGCTAAACGGGCTACTGAGGCTCTCGTGGCAACGCCCTCGCTAAACCTTCTAGCAAGGTGAAAGCCATAATAGTCTTTCTAATAGCTTCTTATTAAGCTCTTATAAGCCTTATTCCTTACTTAATAGTTAAAATCTTTAGTATAACTAGGCTTATAAATAGGGCGCTAGGATCTAGTATTATATTCTTCTTAGGCCTTACTTACGTTTTTAACTTCTACTCTAGGTCTCTATCTAGGGTTAAACTATCTAATATAGTATTATTAATAGGTTGAATTTTCTTATCCTTTATCTTATATATTATATTAATATGTTCTATTAGTAATATAAGTATTATTAGTATAGGTTTATAATTAGTATAAGAGAAAGTAGTATCTATAGCTTTAATAACTTTAATTCCTCTCTAATATACTAACTTATACTTCCTCCTAAGTACTTTCCTCTTTAATATTCTTTTCTTAGGTCTATAAATATAATATAAATAATTAATACTATAGCTATTATATCCTACTATATACCCTATACTTATAATTACTTTATAGATCTTAATAAGCTTAGGGGCGACTTTATTATAGATTATAATCTCTAGGATTATATTAAAAATTAATCTAAACTCTTTAAAAATAGTAATAACTTCCTTATCTAGGTCTAATTATTACTTAACTCTATCTAGTAAGTTATAAGAGCCTTTAAAGCTTATTAAATCGCTTTAATATCTTAGTATACCCTTATACTCCTTAGCGTTATATCTAGCTCTTCTTTATCCTTAGTATTATTAACTTACTAATTATCTCTTATAAAGTCTAAGCTTATTACTATATTAGGTCTATTAGTAATAGCCTCTGTTTCCCTTCCTCTATAAGAAATAAGAGGGTATATTAATATTAAGAAGAAATAAAATAGTCTATTTTAATTATAATTTCTAAAAGGTAAGTAGTTAAATCTCTTATATAGAATAATAGTAGGATATTAATTTTAATATTCCTAGACTAAAGGACCCTAATAATCTAGTTCTATATATAATCTAGTATTATTTAAGTTTTTAAGATAAAAGGAGCTCCTAGTACTAGGTACTTTCTATAAGTATTTTTAGGGAAAATAAAAAAGCTAATATCTTATGTCTAATTACTATTAATATAAATATTATTTATAATTATACTTATAAATTAGGTCCTCTACTCTCTATTAATAATCCTGCGGATCCCTATATTTATCTTAACTATATCGCTCTATAAGCCTAGGTACTTAATATAACTTTTATTAATAAAGTTAATAGCGGAGCTACTATTAATGATCTCTCTAATTAGTATATTTATAGGGCTACGAAGGGTAAAAGTAATCTACTAGTAGGTTATAACGAAGTCTAGGATAGTAATATACCTTAGTAGTAGAAGTAATATAAAATCCAACTTTTCTATTATAATATCAATTTTAAAGATAGGATTAATTATATAGTAATTAAATCAAATTACCTTAGTCTATAAGTACTTAGGTAAGTCTATAGAGATAATAGCTAAAGTCGCTTAGCTTTCAGAATAGTTCTTATTATTATTCTACTAATCTATCTATTCCTATAACTCCTTATTATTAACTCCTATCTTATTAAATTAATCTAGAAGCTTTATATTAATAGGAATTGAGCTCGGAATTACGCCGCAGCCCCTTCGCAAAAAGACTATAACAAATTCACCTAGTTCGTGAGTATGATTTGGGAAATACTATATAGGTATTTTAACCTATACCCTCTACTACTTAAGGAAAATAATATAAGAACCCTATATATTCCTACTACTTATAAGCAAACCCTCTAAATATTATAAAGTCAGATGCGCGCCGCACCGGGGCTAATTATATCGGAGCTAAACAGGCTACTAAGGCTCTTATAGCCTAGAAACGCCCTCGCTAAACCTTCTAGTAAGGTGCTATAAAAGCTACTATATAAGATAACTCCTTAACCTAAAAGGTCGACCTTCTAGCAAGGTAAATACTACTATACGAGAGGTAACTCCTTAACTAAAGAGGTCTTTCTTAAGAGGTTCTTATAGCTAGAAGTATAAGAAGCTCTATTACTATAAGCAGGGCTTTATACCTCTCTCTCTTCCTTATCCTTATCCCTTAACTATATTAGTAATAGACCCTATATATAAATATACTAAGCCTAAGCGAGGTATACCCTTTAGTATAAATAATATAGAGGGGATCGCTAGAGAGTTTAGCTTTAATATAATTAATAAAACCCGCTCCTTTATTAACTACTCCGCTATATATAGAGAGTATATTATTAGTATAACCCTTAAGAGGGCTTATTTTAATACCCCTATAGGGGACTCTATAAAGCGTAATAGTATTAAAGCTAAGTAAGTAAACTTAGTAGTAGAAGTTTAGTAAGTCGTTATATACCTTATAGAGTAGCCCCTCTTTAAGCAAGTCCTCTATATTGCTAAGGTAGAGGTAGCCTAGGTAGCTTAGGCGAACGTTAGTAAGTATAGCTTATGCTAACTGCTTTAATATAGAGAGAGTATTACTAATAATAGTATAGTAAAGATAGTAATAACTTCTAGCAGATAAAGCGGTAATAGAGGCGGTATTAGCAGCGCGGGTAGTACGCAAGAGGAAAAGTTCATAGTTTTATAGTTTAAAAAATTAAAAACCATGTTATTATTAATATAAAGTTAAAGATTATAAGGCTATAGGCACGTATAAGTACGGCTATAGTTAGGAGAGTTACGATCACGTGACCGAAGGCTATATATTATTAGGAGGCGCGGAGTTAGAAGGTCTATTGCACTTAAGCAGGTAAAATCACTATGCAGTAGCCAGAGGCCATATTAATAGGAATAAAAACCCCTTATACCTTTAAGTTATATCTATCCTTATACTTATTAATTATAGCTTTAGTAGCGTTATAGACTATTCTATTCTAATTAGGCTAGTTCTAATAAAAGAAGGCTTTAGGGATAGCTACCTTCCTATTTACTCTCTTATTATATAGCTTAAGAGTAAGAGTATAGCTAGTTTATAAATTACTATATTAAATTAAAAGCTTATCTTATTTATCTTACTTCTATTATTTAAATTTTTCCTTAGGGGTATCTAGTAATATATTATCTTTAGCTTCTTCCTTATTAATTAGTAGCTTTATAACTCTCTAAGTAATTAAAATAATCGGGTTTTAAATTATTAGTAGGTCTACTATCTAAGAAAACTAGTAATAATAAGTATTATAAAGTTCTATATAATAACCTCTAGCTTTCCCTCTTTCTATAGTAGTAATATCTTCTACTTAGTTAATATATTAGTTCTTTAGCTTAAACCTAAAGAATATTATATCTATAAAGTTATATAATTATATAGTATTCTTTAATAAATTCATAAAGCTAATAGATAGTTTAGGGCGTATACTATTATAATTAATACCTCTTATAACCTCCTCTAGAAGCTTTAGCTACTACTTTTCTACTAATCTACTCGTAGTAACTAGATAGTATATAAAAGTATCCTTATTAATTAGGATATACTTTAGAATTATCTAGCTATTAGTTAATTTATAGTTATAGCCTTTATTAATAATACTCGTTTTAATTTTAGTGCTTATATCTAGGGTACTAATAAAGTAGTAGGGCGATATATAGTAGTAGACCTTATTCTAGCTAGCCTTAAGATACTTAATATAGCTAATAATAATATAGTTAATAGCGCTATAAAACTAGTAGGCCCTTATAGCCTCGAAAGGTATATATTATAATAGTCTATCTTACTAGAAGCCTCTTTAGTTTCCTCTTACTCTACTTATTCTAAATCCCTAGTATTACTAGTATCCTCTTTAATAGTCTTTATATCTAGCTTATAAGTATTAGTATTATTATTATTAGTATTAAGTCTATAAATAGTCCTAAGATTATTATTTATAAGGTTTAGTAGCTTTTATAGCGTTTAAATTAAAAGTATTATCTCCTTAGCTAGTAACTATCTTAAATAAGGGTTAAGATATTTATCTTATAATAAGCCCTATTAATATTTAGGGCCCTAAAGTTCTCTATAAGAGAGTTAATAATTAAGCTAGTAGTTTAGGCTATAGAGAGTTCCTTAGCCTTAGCCTTTTGCCTTATTAGAATCGTTTTTATAAGGATTTAAAGCGTTATTATTAGTTTAGGCTTAATAAGGCTAGATAATAACTATAGTTCCTAGTAAGTAGTAAACTATTTAATTAGGGTATTTTCTTTTATAACCTACTACTTTAAAATAACTTTAATAGGCTAGTAGCTAAGACTTTAGGCTATAGCTCTTATAGCTCTCTCTAAAAAGTAGTAATAAGTAATATAAATAAGCTTAGTATTAGTAAGTTCTAGGTCTCTATACTAGATAGCTCTCTATTAAAGCTATTAAATAGTAGTAATTAATATTATTACCTAGGAAAGGTTATTGTCTTTAATATAAGATCTTATATCTAGGTTCTAAAGGTCCTTATTAGGGTCCTAATAAGACTTTAGGTCTATAAACCCGAACTAGTATAGAAGCTTCTCCTTAGCTTCTTTCTAAGTCTTAGCTTTATTAATATAGGATTTTACTATATCTTAGTAGTCGCTAGAGCTATATATATAGACCTCGTTCTTTATATTATTATTAGTCTTATAGTAAAGCTTTAAAAAGCTCTTATAGTTAGTAATAAAGTTAGAGATATTAGTACTAATAAACTTAGGCGCTCTAGTAGAATAAGAAGTTATTATTATAATAATAGGGCGTCTTATAAGGATATTAATAAGGGCTATAATATCCTAATTAGTATAACTTCCTTTAGGGGAATATAGAGTACTTTAGGGTATTACTCCTATTCCTAAAGTAGGACTTATAGATCTATCTATATTATTATTAAAAACTAGCTATCCTATAGCACGAGGTTATATTTTGCTAAATAAAGCTCCTATAAATCTCTCTTTAGGCTACTTCCCCTTATTAGAAGAGGATCCAGTATCTAAGTTAGCTAAGGAAGAAGAAGATATAATACTTATAAGTCTATATATATTAAAATTAATATTATATAGCTAAAATAATAAAGTCTTCTAGTTAATAAGGTAAAGTTATTATTATATTATCTTCTAAATAGATAGATAAAATAGGTAGTTATAACTTTCTTTAGATAATATAAAAAAGGAAATAATATAAACTATATAACTAAATAAATATAGGAAAGGTCTAGTAACCTTAATCTTATTAAGCTAGGCTCTTATAGATCTATTATGGCCTCTAGCCACTGCATAGTGATTTTACCTGCTCAAGTACAACAGACCTTCTAACTCCGCGCCTCCTAATAATATATAGCCTTTAGTCACGTAATTATAACTCTCCTAACTATAGCTATACTTATACGTGCCTATAGCCTCACGATCTTTAACTTTATATCGATAATAACGTGGTTTTTAATTATTCAACAGACTACGAAACTATTAACTTTTCCTCTCGCGCACTACCTACGCTGCTAATACCGCCTCCGTTACCGCTTCGTCTACTAGTAGTCCTCTTATTTAATTAGGTTAGCTAACGCCTTCGCAGTAGCTATGCTATCGTTAGCAACGCTCTCTCTATATTATAGTTAGCGCAAGCCGTACTTACTGACGTTTATAGGCCTAGGCTGCCTAGGCTGCCTCTGCCTTAGTAATACAGAGGACCTGCTCGAAGAAGGGCTACTCTATAGGGTATATAACGACCTACCGAACTTCTACTACTAAGTTTACTTACTTAGCTCTAATGCTATTACGCCTTATAGAGTCCCCTATAGGGGTATTAAGGTAAGCCCTCTTAAGGGCTATGCTAATAATATGCTCTCTATATATAGCGGAGTAGTTAATAAAGGAGCGGGTTTTATTAATTATATCGAGGCTAAACTCTCTAGTAATCCCCTCTGCGTTATTTATGCTAAAGGGCGTGCGTTGCTCGGGCTTAGTATATTTATATATAGGGTCTAGTACTAATATAATTAAGGATTTATTATAAGTTAGATAAGGATAAGGATAAGGGAGAGGTATAAGGCCCTGCTCGTAGTAGTAGAGCTTCTTATACTTCTAGCTATAAGAACCTCTTAGGAAAGATCTCTCTAGTTAAGGAGTTACCTCTCGTATAGTAGCGTTTACCTTTAGTACCTTACTAGAAGGTCGACCTTTTAAGTTAAGGAGTTATCTTATATAATAGCTTTCGTAGCACCTTACTAGAAGGTTTAGCGAGAGCGTTACTACGAGAGCCTTAATAGCCCGTTTAGCTCCGATATAATTAGCCCCGGTGCGGCGCGCATCCGACTTTATAATATTTAGAGGGTTTACTTATAAGTAGTAAGAACGTATAGGGTTCTTATATTATTTTCCTTAACTAGTAGAGGGTATAAGTTAAAATACCTATATAGTATTTCCCGAATTATACCTACGAACTAGGTGAATTTGTTATAGTCTTTTTGCGAAGGGGCTGCGGCGTAATTCCGAGCTCAATAGATCTATTATAAGTCTTATTACTTAATATAGAAAGGTCTCCTTAATAACGCTCTTATCTTAGAAGAATTTATAGCTTTATTATATTAATATCTCTAAAAGGTTAGCACGTTACTCTTAGTACTTAGGGCTATAATAATAAGGAATTTATTAGTCTCTAGTTATTAATCTAGTTAATCTTGCTATACTCGTTAGCTTAGTAAGACTACTAATCTCTATATTAGTATTATATATAGCTATCTTAGCTACCTTAGCTATAACTCGCTAGTTAAATAATAGTAGTTATAATAATATATAAGGGATAAGAAAAAGGATACGCTCGCTAGAACCTACTAATAGTATAAGAAAGGGAGGATTTCAGGGTCTATATTATTCCTACTTTAATTCTATAAGAAAGCATAGCTATTACTATTCCCTTAGAACTAAGGTAGGTTTATAAATATCTTCCTCTCTTTTAACCTGCGTTTTATTATTAATTATATCGTTATTATTTATTATTTATAGATTTTCTAAGCTATTATTATATTTAAAGTAGATTAATTATATTTATATATATATTAATAGCAGGGACGTATAGATATAGCGAAGGCACCTAATTCTCTAAGAAGCCTATAAAGGCTATTAAAAAGAGCAAAAGAATCTACCTCTAGGTACTATTAGAAAGGGCTAGAACGAATAGGAACTAGAAATGTAATAAATAATATAACTTTACCTATAAACGGGTAAGAATATTAAAAGTAAGCTTAAAAGATATATAAAATAATTTATAAATCTAAGTAAAAGAAATTATCTAGCTTAGGTATATATTTATTAATATAAATATTAGAAAAACGAGGTATAGGATTATTAAGGTATTAATTATAATAATATATAAACGATGCTAAAGTCCGCTACCCTCCTCTCCTCTATGCTCTACTCCATAGTCTTCCTGCAATAGGTCTATGCGCTAAGGGGGCTTTTTCAAAAGCTACGCAGCCAAGTCTATTTCATCCTATCCCAATATACTTATATATTATAAGCACGTAGTTTATACTATTAATAATAGTATTAATACTTTAGGGGATCCGCTTAGGAATAGAGTATAAGGAATGAGCATTATATTTAAGGAAGGTAAGGTTTACCTTTTTAATAAGCTTATTAATTATAATACTATTCTTATAGGTTCTAAAGTAAAGTATATAGTTATACTCTAAATACTAAATACCTATCCTCTAAAGTAGTGCTTTAGAGATAATATTAATATAAAAGTTCTCTATATATCCTATATTATTAAGCATAACGTCCTCTATATTTATACTTTTGAAGCTATTAAGAGTATTCTTAATAGTTTATATGCCTTTTATAATAATTAAGTATAAAGCTATTCTAGAATTAACCTATTCTCTATTATAATACCTAATTAAAAAGGGGATAAGTAGGGACTTATTATTTACTACGTATATCCCTCTATAGCTATCTAGGATTATAGACCTATATATTATATAAGGTCCTAAGTAGGGAGTTATAAAGATACTTAGGTGCTCTTTATCTAAATTAACTATATTATCCCTAACCCTATTTAAGAGAGCTATATAAAAAGCAACTACTACTATACTAGTAGGGTAGCTTAGAGCTATATTAGCTTTCTTAGATAAACCCTTATTACCCCCTATATTATTTTAGTAGTTCTTATCCTTATAGGGTATAGTATATAGCTAGCCCTTATAAGTAAGTTTAATATAAAAATTAGTAAAGTATAGGTTACTATTTAACTAGTTATAGATCTAAGCTATTTATATTTCTATTACTAATATATAGGGGCCCTTCTAATAATATCTAGTTAAAGCAGCTTCTAAGTAGTTATAATTAACGCTTAGCTATTAATAGCTTAACCTATATAGGTATTACCTATTATTAAATAAGCTACTAGTTATAGGAATATTTAATAGGTTAGCCTCCTTTATATAGCTAGCTAGCGTTATAAAGAGCCTAGTGCTTTATCCTCGTAATTTTCAATAAAGTATACCCTTATATAAGAAGTCCTTAAATATATAAGTATATTAGCTTATATTAGAGACTAATATCCCTACTTACTCCTATTTAAGGATATTTATAATCTCTATATTAGCTTAAGTAAGTATAAAGTAATAACTTATTACTTAAAGGAAAGTTTTTAAAGCAAGGGTATTACTCGCCTTAGGAAGCTTAAGCTAAGTAGTATAGAGGTAAATACCCCTAAAGTCCTTAATCTAAGTATTAGGATTAATACTCTTATTTACTTTCTCTAGGACTTAGATATACTCCTCTTAAATAGTAATAAGGGTACTAGCCTTGCTTCGAGCGTAGTAATATTTAAGATTAATAATAAGGCTATAAAGGTTTATATCCCTTTTAATAAGAAGTTTTATATCTATAAGTATAATAATATTATAAGTAATAGTTTTTATAACTAGATATTTAATCTATTTAAACTCTTAGTCCTTATAGGTTTACTTAGACTTTTATATAATAAGTAAATAAAAGTACTCTAGGTATTATTCCTATATACTTATAGTATTCTTATTTATTATAACTAGGGTAGCTAGAAGCTAAAGGGGTTATAGTTTATTTATTATCTATATCCTACTAGTAGACTTAAGAGTATTCCTAAAAGTAGTATTAGAAGTAGCCTCTTTTAGAGCCTCTTAGTTAAGTAGAGCGATATATTAATTATAAGCGCTCTTCTCTTATAAGTACTAGGTATTAGTATCCTAGTTTTACTTAGTAATATATATATTAAGAGTTAGGGTTTCTAATAAGGTCTTACCTAGGTATAAAGATCCCTTAGGGTTATTTAAGTTAATATATTTCTAGACTCTAGTAGCTTAAGCTTTAGCTTAGAATATAATATACTAGGTAATAAAATCCCTATATGAAGTTAGGTAGTATAATACTATTATAATAATAATAAAAGATATTATAATTAAAGTTATTTAGAAATAGAGGGTTTAGAATAGTAGAGGATAGTATATTTTAAAGAGGAAAGAAGGAATAGGAGAGAGGAAGTTTTAATAAGTACTTATAATAGCAAAAGCCCATTTTAAAATAGTAAGTTAGAGGTCTAGTTAGAGCTAGGCTTATAACTATTAAGAAATATCCTATAGGGCTATATCTATAGTTATTAAATAGCTTATTTTATTATAATAAGAATAGCTATAACGTAGTTACTTATAACTATAGTTAGAGGAGCGACCCCTAGAAAAAGGTCGCTCTAGAGCTAACGTTAGTTACGTGCTGCGCTAGGAATGGGCGATGCTAAAGGTATTACGGTAGATCTCCTGCCTAATTTAAATCTATAAATCTAATTATATTATTATTATTAGGTATATCCTTACTAAAGGTATATTGAGTTCGGAATTACGCCGCAGCCCCTTCGTAAAAAGACTATAATAAATTTACCTAGTTCGCAGGTATAATTCGGGAAATACTATATAGGTATTTTAACTTATACCCTCTACTAGTTAAAGAAAATAATATAGGAACCCTATATATTCCTACTACTTATAAGTAAACCCTTATATAAAGTCGGACGCGCGCTCTACTAGGGCTAATTATATCGGAGCTAAATAGGCTACTAAGGCTCTTATAGTAATACCCTCGCTAAACCTTCTAGTAAGGTGCTATAAAAGCTACTATATAAGATAACTTCTTAACCTTAAAGGTTAACCTTCTCGTAAGGTATTAAAAGTAAATACTATTATATAAGAGGTAACTCCTTAACTAAAGAGGTCTTTCCTAAGAGGTTCTTATAGCTAGAAGTATAAGAAGCTCTACGAGCAGGGCCTTATATCTCTCCCTCTTCCTTATCCCTTAACTATATTAGTACTAGACCCTATATATAAAAACGCTAAGCTTGCGCGAGGTATACCCTTTAATACTAATAATATATAAGAGCTTACTAAAGAGTTTAGTATTAATATAATTAATAAAACCCGCTCCTTTTTTAATTACTTTATTATATATAGAGAGCATATTATTAATATAGCCCTTAAGAGGGCTCTTATTAATACCCCTAGAGGGGATACTTATTATTATATTATAACTAAGTAAATAGACTTAGTAGTAGAAGCTAGGCGGGTTATTATATACCCTATAGAGTAGCCCTTCTTTAAGTAGGTCCTCCGCATTATTAAGGCAGAGGTAGCCTAGGCCCCTTAGGGGAACGTTAGTAAGTATAGCTTATGCTAACTAATAGAGAGAGCGTTGCTAACGATAGTATAGTTCTAGCGGACGAAGCGGTAATAGAGGTAGTATTTAATAGCAGCGCGGGTAGTGCGCGAGAGGAAAAGTCGATAGTTTTATAGTCTATTAAATAATTAAAAACCACGTTATTATTAATATAAAGTTAAAGATCGTAAGGCTATCTAGTATAACGGGCACGTATAAGTGCGGCTATAGTTAGGAAAGTTACTATCACGTGACTAAAGGCTATATATTGTCAGGAGGCGCGGAGTTAGAAGGTCTGTTGCACTTGAGCAGGTAAAATCACTATGCAGTGGCTAGAGGCCTACTAAAGGTATATATTAGACTATAGTTAGGGAATTTATTTATATATCCCTATATTCTATTAAGAGCTATACAATGCTCTTTAGAGGGATTACTACTATAATTGGTATAAGTTATAACTACTAAAGTAATATCTAGCCTTGTTTCTAAACCTAGGTATAGGAGGGCTCCGATTTCTTATTAATATTATAATATTTCCTCTTTAGGTACATAGTTATTATTTTGATATAAGTTTAGATTATTATCTATCAGTATATAAGCCCTATACACTTCAGTTTTATTATATTTCTTAAGTATCTTTTTAGTATACTTTAGTTATCTTATATATAGTTGTTTATTTATACAGTCTATTACTATTTTATTTCCTAGGAAGATACTAGGCTCTCCTAAGTATTAAAGTCTTAAATGCTTCTATATGTTATTACGTATATAGTTATAAGTAGTATTATTATTAATAGCTAATAGCATATTATTAATATAATATGCTAGAATAGCTTTATAGTTATTTGTATTTAATGCAAACACTCTCTTATTATAGAGAGAGACTTCAAAGTTATACTGAAGTATCATTGACTGTAGGTATTTATATTATAGGCGTGGGCTTTGTTTTAAGCTATATAAGGCTTTATTTAGCTTATATACCAAGCTATTATCCATTGTATTATTAGTATAGTTATAAATTAATTTATTAGTATTTTTATTATATAAGAAGCTAGTAGGTATCCTCATATATAGATCCCTATTAATATCTGCGTAGGTAAAAGCAGTAGTAACGTTAAACTGCTTTGATATATAGTTATGTTTTATAGTAAATATTCATAGAAATATATAGCCTTTAGGCCTATAAGTAGTACTAAAAGACTTAAGATAATCTATACTAATATATTAGTTAAAACCTTAAACTATCTAATAGGCTCTATATTTTATATTATTATTATTATTTGTATTATTATTTATTTTATAAACCTCGCGGTCCCCTAGGGTATAAACCTTCCTAGGTTCAGGTGTAATATTCTAAGCATTATTATCCTTAAGTTAGTTTATCTCTATAAGCATAGCTTAAATCCAATTCTCTATATATAGAGACCTAATTGCTTGCTTATAGGTAGCTAGCTTATTAAGAGTATTTACTACTAATATATACCAAGCTTTATTTATAGTTATATTATTATTATTATTATTACTTTTATAGCTTAGGTATTCCCTTAAGACTCGGACGTCTTAAAGGGTGAAAAGTGCACTTTCTTTATCTTTAACCTCATCATTTTATTTTTTAGCACCTATTATAAATACTTCAAGAATTTTCTCTTACTTTTTCCTACATAGTTTTAAGAGTTTTTATATTAGAGTATATAGTATATAACGAGTATAAATAATATAATGTAAATCATAAGCTATATATATATAGATATATACCTTGTAGCGGGGTGTAAGAATACTATAAGTATATCTTAATAATTCCTATCATAACCTTATAAACTTTATATAAACTTTAATAAATAGCTATAGTATATATCGTTATATATCTATAACATATATCTTTAATAACATACTAATAACTATAAAATATAAATTAATAGTTATAATAGTATTTCCTTCTGGAAATAAATACCTAAAGAATCTATATAAACTCTATTATTAAGAATAACCTTGTATATATATATATATATATTTATAACCCTTATATTCCTAGCTATAACCTTGTAGAAAGTAGCGTACGAACTACTTTATAATCTAAGCATAGTTCTACTTACGAATTAGCCGTTTAATAGCTGTATTTTAGAATATTCTTCCCCTTACTTACTAAGGGAACGATTTATAACTTTGAAATAATCTTAGTACTTTGATGACTTTTAATATATATTCTAATATAAATTCGTTAATATATCTATACCTCCCTATGCCTAGGTTTAGTAGCTTTCATTATAACTAAAACCAGCCGATTAATATCTACTATTAAGGCTATCTTTTAGTCCCCTTTGCTACCTAGATACCTATCCTTATAGAAGGTCTCTCCTTAGAGCTAGGTATAGCTAGCGCTCTCTAGTAAGCTTAATATCTCTATTAGTCAAATAGCTATATATAAGAGGAGGCTTAGAATTATCAAGTAATAAATACTATCCCTTTAGTTTAATTATTTTACTAATCTATAGTTAGGATATATTAGTAAAGTTAACTACTAATTAGTATTAGGTTTATAATATTACTATTAAAGAGAGGGGGGTTTAGCGTAGTATTAGAATAGTTAAATTAATTATATTAAAGTTATTATTAGAGGTATAGCTAGTAAGATAGGAATAATATAGAAAGCTCATAAGTTAGGTTATATAATAAGTTATATAACTACTTACTAGGCCCTAGGTATTCTAACCTAGGCTATAGATCTAAAGTTAGACCTAGCCTACTAGGCGAGTAGGAGTCCTACCTACTAGGTAGGTAGGTATAATACGTTAGACCCGAGTTTATTTAATAAGAGGTCGCTATAATACTATTTATTTAAGCTAAAGAGGAAAAAGGGAAGTTTTCCTCTCTAGTAGAGATTTTACTACTCTATGAAGAACTATTAAATAAGCCCTAAGTAGGCCCTAAGTAACCCCCTTAAGGTAATAAACCTAGGTAGAAGCTTAGGTAAGCTTAACCTAGATATAGCTTATAATACTATCCCCCCTCCTAGCTAGTTTATCCCTAGGTATATACTAGGTTATTATTATTATTTATAATTAGCTTATATAGAGCTTTATACCTATTTATTATAGTAATATCTATTATAACCTCTATAAGCTCCTAAGTAAGCTCTATACACCCCTTTTATTTAACTAGGACCTCGCGCCTCTACCCTTATATAATTACCTTCTACTATATTATATATATCTCCTCTATATACTACTTAAACTTGCTATTATTAGCTATAATTAGTAATAGCTAGGGGATTATCCTTATCTAGGTAAGCAAGGGGTCCTCTAGTACCCTCTAGAGGAGGTTAATATAAAGCCTTAGGTAGATACTACTAGATATATCCAATTTAATAATATATAGGCTTAGGACTCCTATTATAATATACTTATAACATAGCTATAATAGTTTCTCACTAAGCTTAGGGCTCTTATAATTAATTATTAAGAGCTAAAGCTTATTACCTACCTAGTACTCCTCTAAAGATATCTTGTACTATTTTATATTCTCCTTACTATATTACTAAGCTATTATAATACTAATTTTAATAAAGTCTATTATCTTCTATAACCTAGTTACTAGGAAAGTAGCTATTATATCCCTAGAGAGGGTCTCTTATAATATATTATTTATAACTAGTATAGGGTTAGTATAGTATATATACTCTAAGAGGAATAGCGAGAGCTTATTTATATTACTAACTCTATTTCAAAATACTAGCTAAGTAATAAGTAATAGCTATCCCTAGTTATTCTATACCTAAGTTATAAATACCTATAGGATAGCCTATACCTCCTAGTTCTACCTTTAAGTATTATTATTAGTCTATAAGTAGTATACTATACTTCATAACCTCTTTATACTAACAAGATAGTAAGGCTTAGCTTAGAAATAGCTTACCTATTTAGATCTATAAATACTAATATTACTATATCGAAACCTATTGAGCTCGGAATTACGCCGCAGCCCCTTCGCAAAAAGACTACAACAAATTCACCCAGTTCGCAGGCACAATTCGGGAAA
Organism: Colletotrichum ledebouriae; assembly: GCA_036785755.1. Lineage (NCBI taxonomy): Eukaryota > Fungi > Ascomycota > Sordariomycetes > Glomerellales > Glomerellaceae > Colletotrichum > Colletotrichum ledebouriae. The sequence goes on along the minus strand of JAVHLU010000686.1, from coordinate 21,737 downwards.
CACTATATAGGCATTTTGACCTATACCCTCTACTAGTTAAGGAAAACAATATAGGAACCCTATACCCTCTATTAGTTAAGGAAAATAATATAAGAACCCTATATATTCCTATTACTTATAAGTAAGCCCTCTAAATATTACTATAAAAGGTTAGAGACGCGCTATATTAGAGCTAATCATATTAAAGCTAAATGGGCTACTAAGGCTCTCGTGGTAATGCCCTCGCTAAACCTTCTAGTAAGGTAAAGGCTACTACGCGAGATAACTCCCTAACCTAAAAGGTCGACCTTCTAGCAAGGTGCTGCGAACGCTACTATATAACCGAAGGCTATGTATTGTCAGGAGGCGCGGAGTTAGAAGGTCTGTTGCACTTAAGCAGGTAGAATCACTATGCAGTGGCTAGAGGCCTTATCTATATAGATAATAATAAAGGTATTAAAGAAGTCGTATATAGTATTATTAATATACTATTAGGAGCTAGCAGGGTTATTAGTTAAGCTAAATAAGTAGGTTACTTATTTAAATAATTTATATTAGATTTAGAATATAGTTCTCTCCTAATACCCCTTTATTATTCCTAACTAATAGAAAGCTATTATTATATATAACTTAATATATTATTTAGCTATATTAACTTAATATAACATCTTAGAGATTAATAAGAGGAGGTATTAGTCTGTTTTAGTAATTATATTAAAGGCTAAATAATTAATATAGAAATTAGTACCCCTACTAAGCTTCCTTATAAAGAGTATTAATACCCTAGCTAATAAGCTACTAGCCTTAATAAACCTTATATTTAAGAGGTCCTATAAGGCTTTTTCTAGTATTAGTAACTCTTCTCTTAATATATTATAAAGAGGATCCTAAGGGAGTAGTAGTTCCCTCTTATTTAGTCCTAGGATAAAGTTAATCTAGTAGTTTACTCTAAGTTATCTAAGGCGTAATAGATAAGCTATATTAGAGTTAAATAAGTTAGGACTTTCTTTTAATACCGAGCTTAGTAAATAGTATTATTAATTCTCTTTTATCCTTAGGTTTAAAGCTTTCTTAATATTAGATAAGCTAATAGTTTATAGTAATACCTCTATAATACTCTCCTAATACTTACCTCGTTATCTTACTAAGTATTAATAAATAATAAAAAATAAGGGTATATTAAGGAACCTCATAGCCCTTAATCCTTTTATATACGGCGTTTCCTCTTAGTTCTATAAAGGTAATCTAATATACCCCCTTTTATAATATACGTAATAAGCTAAAGTATTATAAATAACTTAGTTCTACTCTATTTAAGGGTACTCTAAGAGAATACTAGGGTCTTAGCTATTAATTATATATATAAGGATATACTAGGTATAATTACTTATTTCTAAGTTAAATACTACTCTACCTAGGTATTACCTAGTACAAATCTACTAAGTATATATATAACTATCTCTTAAGTACGCATATAGCTATACTAAGAGGGTAACGAGAGGTTTAGTAAATTAGTAGGAAATAGAATAATAAGGTAGTAAATAGTGATAAATATAGGTAAAAGTTATTTTAATATAAACGTCTTAGTCTCTTATATTCTATTCTACTAGTACTATTCATAAGTAATAGATATTATATAATAATAAATATATACTACTATATAGTAATATCTACCCCTAAATAGGAAAGGCTACTATCCTAGTAGTAAACAATCCTATTCCTCTATAAGTATTCCCTATATTATAAGTTCCTTATCTAAAAATATTATTAATATTATCCGACTTATGCTTCTTATTAGAAGTAGTCTTCTAGGGAGTAGTATAGCTTATAATAGGGGAAATAGGAGTAGGGCTATAGTTACTAATAGGGGTATAAAAGCGAATAACCTTAGTATAAAAAGCCTTTATATTATAGCTAGACTTTATAATAGCCTAGGTAATCTTATTACTTAGGATCTACTTAGTAACTATATTACTCTTAATATTAGTAAGGTAGTTAGTAATATTACTCTACCCTATAATACTAAGAGCTTTAACCTTAGCTTTAAGATTAGCAACGCGGGGAATAAGCTAGTAATAAAAGCTCGTAGTTAGCTTATTAATATACTTATTAGTAGTAGTAGTAGTCTTAGTAATAATAGTAGTACTATAGTAAACTTTAGTAGTAGTAATATATATAGCGTTATTAATAATATAAACGCTCTAGAGGCTAATAATAGTAATAGGAGATATAAGGTCTATATAATTAAGGATAATAAGAGCGCTAGTAATCTTAGTATTAAAAATACTAAAGTAATAGGAAACAAAAATAATAAGAATAGTTATATAAGAGGGGAGAAGTTAAGTAAAGGCGCTACTATTCTATATTATTATTAATATATATTTATAAGCGCTCTAGATATAACAAAACCCGGGGTTAGAGGAGATATTAGTAATAGTAAGGTAACTATTAAAAAGCTTAGCGAGGTAGGTATTAACCTTAGCTTAGAGACTAAAGTTAGGAAAGTAATTAAAGAGGTTATAAGTAGTAACCTTAGTAGTATAGTAGGTAATAGGGCCCTTAGTATAATATCTGGGAATATTTAGCTAGGTACTAGTAGCTATAATATTATTATTACTAACCTTAACCTCCTTATTATTATCCTTAGGGTCCTTATTACTAATAGTAATTTTAAGAACGCTCTCCCCCTCGGAATTAGTAGCGTCGGGCTGCTAGGGTTCCTAACTAGCAGGGCTAGTAGGAGGGTTTATAGGGTAGTAGCTGGTATTTATAGCACTATTAATATCTATTTAGCTACTAGAGACTAGGTTATTAAAATTAAAGGAATCGCTCTCTAGGAGGGGAATATTACCCTAGGGGCAGGGAATAATAACGCTAAGCTAGGGAGTATTACTAATATTAATAAGAGCGTTAGAGAGATACTAATTAGATATTATAATAATAAGAAAGATAATAAGAGAGGGGTGAAAAAAAAATAAAAGGAGAAGAATAAAAAAAGCTAAAAAGATAAAGGATTAGCGCTATATATAAAGTTATAGGTATAATACAAGAATTAGAGGTTATAAGTAAGTTAGGTAAGTTAAAGAAATAAGGGTTAATATATATATAAGTAAGTAGAAGGCGCTAGGCTTAAAGAAGAACGCTAGCTAAAGAATAGGCTAAAAGTAAAGTAAAAGCTAACATAGTAATATATATCTATTATATAAGTTATAAGTATATTATTATAGTAAATAATCTTATTATTAGAAGGTATAAGAAAGTAATACTTTAATAATTAATAAAGACTAGTATAGTACACTCTTATTTGTATAAAAGTGAACTATCCTAGGGTAATAGCAGATAATAAGATTATATGTAGCTTTAAAGAAGGTAAGTATAATATTTAAAGAAGCCTTATAATAAGCTAGGTATAGTACTAGTATCCCTACTCTTTATTAATATAGAGAGGTATAACCTCCTTAAAGGTTTTGACTATATTACTAGTATAAATAAGTAGGCTTTTATATAGCTTCTAGATATTCTTAGCTGTAGGATAACCCTTTTACTTAATAAGGTAGTAAATCGTTAGATTATACCTATACTAAGTAATTTATTAATTAATAAGGCGATTTATCTTATACTTATTATAACTATTAATAATAATAGGCAATAGGGGTACTAGTATCCAATAGAATAGATCTAATCCCTTAGCTAAGTAATAGAGCTATATAATATTAAGGACTAGGGAGATCCTATATATTATAAGGAGATTAAGCTAGTAAGTAATTAGATTTACCTTAGCGAGGATATAAAAAGGTCCTACCTAGGTAGCTAACTACTAATACTTTAAGTAGCTAGGGAGATAGTAGCTCCTAATAAAGCGAACCTAAACTAGGTTATTAATATTATATTTAATATCTATCTAGTAATAGTCATAATACTAATAGCGAATTTTATTAGTAGTATTAATAAGGCTAGCTACCTCCTCCTAATAGGTATACCTAAGTATATTAATAACCTCTATAGGGGTAAATATATTAGCTATTATATTGAAAATAGCCCTAGAATAGAAGCCTAGTATAACCTCGTTTAGAGACTAGCTAATAGGAGCTAATATAATATTACTAAGGTTATACTATAGGGAGGGAATAATCTTAACCTAGGGGGTATCTAAATCTACTTATATATAATATTAGAGGGTAATTTTAATAATCTAATTAGTCTGCTCGCTCTATTTATTAGTTTAGGGGTAGTATATAGTAGAAAGGAGGAGATTAACCTTTAGAGTAGAGAAAATAGCTTTCTATACCTTAGAGATATACTTTAGGTTATAATTACTAATAATATATATAGGGATACCCTAGTTATATATAAGCTAGAAACAGATAAATAGAAATTCTTAGTCCTTTATAATATATTACTTATCCCTAGGGATTAGTAGCTTCTTTTTAAAGAACTTATATGTCTAGGTTATAAGGTAAATAAGGGTATTATAGCTTAGTATAGCCTAGAAGGTACCTATAAAAGGGATAAGAGGTAGATTTATAATAAGGTTAATAATTATTAAATAATAAGGATAGGATACTATAGGTATAGGTTATAGGGTACCTAGAGGGAGTTTTCAATTAACCCTATTCTCTTAATAACTAGGGTAATAGTAAATATATATATAGTAAGCTTTTACTTTATTATAGAACTATATTCCCACTAACTTATAAAGTATATAGTTAATATTAAAATTGTACTTATTATTATATATAAGTTAGAGGATACTAGGTATAATAGCGTGGGAAATATAAAGCCTCTCTATATTATTAGAGTTAACATAAAAAAGGACACTATTATAAAGAATCTATAGTTGTACTTAAAATTGCTAGGGATAGTAACCTTTAGCTATAGCATAGTGCTCCTCCTTAAGGGTAATATAAGGTATAACTATCTAGTAATACTTAGCGGTATTATTAGTTATACTATATAAAGTAACGCTATACTAGCTATTATTAGTATAGGATTTTCTAATCTAAGCGGAGAATTCTATACTGAGATAGATAATAGTTTCTATAATAGGTTTTATAGCCTTAGCGCTAGTAAACCTAGCGAAGTTAGGTAGGCTATAATTAGTTATATGCTTAGTAATATTATTATTAATATCTATAAGTTTATTAAATTTAGGGAAAGGCGAGGCCTAGCTAGATTATTAGAGGAGTAATAGCTAGGAGAGGGTATAAGGAATAATATTTAGTTTCCCTAGTATATAAGTAATCTAAAAGCGGAACTAAGAAAGGTAATTAGCTATATTAATCAGCTTTAAGTTTACTTTTATAAGGTTAAGTATATAAAGGGAGGTATATATAAAGATATTATATATAATAGTACAAGTAATAAGAATATTAATAGGCTAGTAGTTAGACTAAATAAGCTTATAGAGCTTCTAGATAGCTTATATAATACTAGCTACTTTTACCTTAGTAGCTTAGAATTGCTACTTAGTAGGTATGATAACTTAGGAGAGGAATAAAATAGGGTATATATTAGTTATTTAGAGAGTAATAAGGTCTATCTCGCTATTATTAAGCTAATCCTATAGCTAGAGGATTATTATAGTAAACCTACTTTTATATATATCTAGCTTAATAAAGAGCTTTTTAATAGGGTTATAATAGTACCTAGCTGCCAAGGAGTAGAAGTTCTCCTATAGGGCGTTTTATAATTTAAGCTCCTGTTCTATAAGCTTAAAAGTAACCTTAGAAAGGTAATAAGCCTAAGTCTACTTAGCTATACCTTATAATAGCTTATCTTTACTATAGAGAAGGGTAGAGAGTACTATCTTATAGTAATCAAGGGGTGCTATAATAATATTAAACTATAGCATATTATAATAAAGCTAACTTATCATACTAAGATATCTCTTAAGGCTATAGAGGTTACTTAGAAAAATAAGCTGTTTAAAAGCCTTAATATAGTTATTAGTCCGCGAGATACTAGTAGTATTAATAATATAGCTAAGGAGCTAAATAAAATTAAAGCTAGTAAATAACCTTTTACCTATAATATAAAGGTAGCTAGCTTAAAGAAGCTATAGGACTATCTTAGTATACTAGAGATAATCTTTAGTAGTATTATTAAAAATTATAATTATTAATATATACCTAGATAATATTATTAAGCTCGGAATTACGCCGCAGCCCCTTCGCAAAAAGACTATAATAAATTCACCTAGTTCGCAGGTATAATTCGGGAAATATTATATAGGTATTTGAAATTATACCCTCTACTAGTTAAGGGAAGTAATATAGGAACCCTATATATTCCTACTACTCGTAAGCAAACCCTCTAAATATTACTATATAAAGTTAGACGCGCGCCGCACTAGGGCTAATTATATTAGAGCTAAACGGGCTACTAAAGCTCTTATAATAACGCCCTCGCTAAACCTTCTAGTAAGGTAAAAGCTACTATATAAGATAACTCCTTAACCTAAAAGGTCGACCTTCTAGTAAGGTATTAAAAGTAAATATTACTATATAAGAGGTAACTCCTTAACTAGAGAGGTCTTTCCTAAGAGGTTCTTATAGCTAGAAGTATAAGACGCTCTGCTATAAGCAGGGCCTTATACCTCTCCCTTATCCTTATCCTTATCCCTTAACTATATTAGTACTAGACCCTATATATAAATACGCTAAGCCTGAGCGAGGTATACCCTTTAGTATAAATAATATAGAGGGGATTACTAGAGAGTTTAGCTTTAATATAATTAATAAAACCCGCTCCTTAATGAACTACTCCGCTATATATAGAGAGCATATTATTAGTATAACCCTTAAGAGGGCTTACTTTAATACCCCTATAGGGGACTTTATAAGGCGCGATAGTATTAGAGCTAAATAAGTAAACTTAGTAGTAGAAGTTTAGCAGGTTATTATATACCCTATAGAGTAGCCCTTCTTCGAGCAGGTCCTCTGTATTACTAAGGTAGAGGTAGCCTAGGTAGCCTAGGTAAATGTTAGTAAGTATAGCTTACGCCGAATAGAGAGAGCGTTACTAATAATAGTATAGTAAAGATAGTAATAACTCCTAGCGGATAAGGCGGTAATAGAGGTAGTATTTAATAGCAGCGCGGGTAGCGCGCGAGAGGAAAAGTTAATAGTTTTATAGTTTAAATAATTAAAAACTACGTTATTATTAATATAAAGTTAAAGATCGTGAGGCTATAGGCACGTATAAGTATAGCTATAGTTAGTAGAGTTATAATCACATAACCGAAGGCTATATATTATTAGGAGGCGCGGAGTTAGAAGGTCTATTGCACTTAAGTAGGTAAAATCACTATGCAGTGGCCAGAGGCCTAGATAATATTATAGTACTTATAGAATAGGTTATTTAGAAAGTATTATATATAAGCTAGGGAGTTTTTAAACTCTATTAGGATAATATTAGAGACCTTAGTACTATAACGTAAGATAATAGCTATATAATTATAATACTTAGAATATATAGGTAGCTAGTAAAAGAAGCTAGTAGTATTAATTATTATTACCTATCCATTCCCTAAGAGGTAGATAAGGATATTATCCTAGTCTAGGCAGGGTTATATATTAGAGAGAGTAACTCTATTTAGGGAGTAAAGGTAAATAACGAGGTAGCCCTTCCTAACTCCTTAGATAACGCGCTATATAATAAATAGAGAGTATATAATTAGGACTAATCCTGCTATAAAGGATATCTTATTCTTAGTATAAAGGCTATCTAATTTACTATAGGTAAGCTTGAGTTCGGAATTACGCCGCAGCCCCTTCGCAAAAAGACTATAGTAAATTCGCCTAGTTCGTAAGCATAATTCGGGAAATACTATATAAGTATTTTAACCTATACCCTCTACTAGTTAAGGAAAATAATATAAGAACCCTATATATTCCTACTACTTATAAGTAAACCCTCTAAATATTATAAAGTCGGACGCGCGCTACACTAGGGCTAATTATATTAGAGCTAAATAGGCTACTAAGGCTCTTATAATAATACCCTTGCTAAACCTTCTAGTAAGGTAAAAGCTATTATATAAGATAACTTCTTAACCTAAAAGGTCGACCTTCTAGCAAGGTACTAAAGGTAAATACTACTATATAAGAGGTAACTCCTTAACTAAAGAGGTCTTTCCTAAGAGGTTCTTATAGCTAGAAGCATAAGAAGCTCTACTACTACGAGCAGGGCTTTATACCTCTCCCTCTTCCTTATCCACGAAGTCGATATAAAGTTAAAGATCGTGAGGCTATTAATAGGCACATATAAGTGCGGCTATAGTTAGGAAAGGATCACGTGACCGAAGGCTGTGTATTATCAGGAGGCGCGGAGTTAGAAGGTCTATTGCACTTAAGCAGGTAAACTCACTATGCAGTGGCCAGAGGCCATAGGTAAGCTTAGTATCTTTAGACCCTAGGGGAAAGGGATAGGAGGCCTTAGCTTAGTATTACTACCTATTAATAAAATTAATATATATACTCTCCTTATATAATATTAGGATAATATTATAGTTTTAAAATGTATTGTAATAATTAAAGACGACTTTTAAATAGATAATAAAAGTAGAATTAGTATTATATATCTTAATACTAATAGTAAATATTATAGTAAGTATACTAGTAGGTTAGGAGATATCATTAGAGAGAACCTCTATAGGGCTCCTATCTATTACTAAGGGGTAATAAGATATAATTATATAGTATATATCCTTAGTTATAATAGAGAGGGCCCTAGAGTAGTAGGTAAGGAGAGCGTTTATATTAGCCTAGTTTATAAGGTTAGCGCTCTCTATCCTATTATGGGGGGTAATAGTATCTACTTATATCCCCTTAGGGATTATTAGTAGTATAAGTAAAGAGTTCTATAAGAGAACTAGCTATAGTATCCTATTAGTAATAATCTTATTAATAGTAAATAGAGTTTATAAATAGAAACGCTATAGTTAATTATAATCCCTAGAAGTAGGGAAAGCTAGAGGGTTAATATAGCGAACTATAGTAAAGACGGAGTTATAGGGAGGGATAACTATTTACCAAGCGAGGTTAACTATCCTAATAGTAAGTAAAGCGTACTTAGAAGTTATATTAGTAGTTATATTATATATAGAGTAGAACTTAATTACTCCTTTATTAAAATTAATAAGTAAGCTATAGTCCTTATAGAAAGGTATACTAAGGAGTAGGTTTATACCTAGGGAGTTTATAACTCTAGTAGTAATAATAATATAGGCCTAGATAGGGGTTCTACTAAGTATACCTAGGAGGTAGAAGTTAAAAGTAGCCTCCTTAGTAACTTGAAAAGAGGAATTAATAGCCTCTATATAATATGTATTAATAGGATATAAGTAGACTTTACTAATAGAGTAGTTTATTTATTACTAGTTACTACGCCTATATTAATATAAACTTCTTTTATTAGTTTATTAACCTCTATAGATATATAGAGGTATAGATAAGTCTACTAGTAGAGGCGAGTGCTCTTATATACCTTAGGGGAGGTGTTAATAACTTAGCCTAATTCAAGAGTAAAGTAACCGCTACTATTAGGAATAGTAGTAATAGCACTAGTTATAAGTCCTATAAAAAGGGGGCTTTAAGCCTTATTAAGGTCTAAGATATCCCTAGATTCCTAAACGAGGTCGTCCTAAGTAGGTCAGTTATTAATCCCTATAGCTAAGTTAGGGGGTACTAATAGGCTAGGGTTACTAGCGCTTATCTATCCTACATATAGCTAAAGGTTATCTAATACGTTAGGTTATTAATAGATATTAATAAGCTTATAGCTATTATTAACTAGATAGTTAATAATAGTCTTAGGGGTAGTATCCTTAAGGACCTAGTATACCTAATTATTATAGTAATATTATACTATTCTCTATAAGTAAGTAAAATAATATAGGTAGTTCTAGGGCTCATAAGCGTTATAATACTTACTTAAGCTAGGGTAGTTAATAGTAAGCTTATAGGTATAGCGAGGGGAAGCATCCCTATAGTTATAAGAGCGTTTAGGGTAGAAACCTCTATAATCCCTATTCTAAGAAGGCTACTAGTCCTACTATTATAAGTCCTAGTATAGTTATTAGTAGTCCTATTATATAGATTTATTTTAATTCCCTAGGGGATAAGCGAGGTAAGCTATAATATTTAAAGGGAATAAGGGGTTAGTATAATAGATCGTATAGCGTTTCTTATTTATAAGGGAGAGGTATATATCTATCTTATCTACTATATTAGACTTATAGAGAAAGTACTAGAGCTCTAGATTAAGCGATTAGTAAAAGACTATAAGTAACTAGTTTATCTCGTATAGTGGCTTTCGCAGCACCTTGCTAGAAGGTTCAGCGAGGGCGTTTCTAGGCCACGAGAGCCTTAGTAGCCCGTTCGGCTCTGATATAATTAGCCCTAGTGCGGCGCGCGTCCGACTTTATGCGAGGGTTTACTTATAAGTAGTAGGAACGTATAGGGTTCCTATACTATTTTCCTTAACTAGTAGAGGGTATAAGTTAAAATACCTATATAGTATTTCCTAAATTATACTTATAAACTAGGTGAATTTATTATAGTCTTTTTACGAAGGGGCTGTGGCGTATTTCCGAACTTAATTCCCTATAGGACTATAATAATTATTAGCTAAAGGGGAATATAAGGAGTTAGTAAGATATAATAACGTTATAAGCAGCTAACTTATAGTTAGGGGTTTTAATAATACCCTAAAGAGTATATAAGGTCCTCGCTTAACTAGCGATCCTAGTTCTTATAACAGCTATATTAGTAGAGGAGTCGTGGTTTATAGCTATATATTAGTAAATATAGTCTATTCGTTGTTATAATTCTAGACTTCCTTAGGGCTAATATCGCTAAATATGCTATTAAAAATAGGTTACTTATAATAGTAAATAAGTAATCTAGCGATATTACTAATAGTCCCCTAAAGTTTATATATATCTATAGTCTCTTTATTAATATTAAGAGTATCCTTAGGCTAGTTATTATTAGGGGAGAACATTAGGTATTAATAGGTTTAGCTAGTATCCTAATATATACTCCCTAAAGCTATTATGTTATAGGAAAACGCCTAGCTAAGGGTATAAATAGCCTTATTATTTAGTAACTAGTATTAGAAAACTATAATATAATAGGTATTATTATACTGTACCTTAGTAAGGTAAGTAGTTAGGAATAGTAGCCCTATAGTTAAAGCTAGCTAGTCTATAGTTATAAAGTCCTCTAAGCCTAAGTCCTTACTCTAGTATACTTATTATACGCGCTTCTTTAAGCCTCCTATTATATAGTAATTATAATAAAAGGCCTAGAGAGAGTAAAAAGCTTTAAGGGAATAGAGAGTTTAAAGAAAAAATAAAAGGTTATATTACTAGATATAATTATCTCCTTAGTATACTCATAGCTATATTAAGAGAGTAATAAGACGTTTAGTAAAATAGTAGTAAGTAGAAATAATAGGGTAGTAAATAGTAATAAATATAAGCATAAGTTATTTTGATATAAAGGTCTTAGTCTCTTATATTCTATTTTACTAGTGCTATTTATAGGTAATGAATACTACGTGATAGCAACTATATACTACTATACGGTAATAATATACCTTTTTATAAGTTATTATTTTCTCTTAATATATAAAACGTAAAAGTATTAAGCTAGGGGAAAGTTAATTATTATATAAGTATTACTCCTAATATCTATTAGAGTATAAACTGATATTCTCTATTAACTCTAACTTAAATAATAATAAGCCTATTATTAACTAGCTATTCTTCTTTATATTTCTTCTAACTTAATATCTTCTCTTTAATAAGCTTTAGAGCTTAGTTTTACTCTAGAGTTAGCTTTTTCCTAACTCCTTATCTTTTTCTAGAGAGTTAGCTATTACTTAGTAATTATTTATAACCTTATAGTATATAGGTTCTTCTTTTAAAGCTTTTATTTTTATACCCCAGGTAATTAGTTCTGTTTATTAGGGTAGTATTAAGTAATATACCCTTTAACTCTATAAATATAATAAGTATAGGAATACTTTATACCCTTTTATAGCTATTAGTATTATACTAAAGAGGTACTTAAAGAGGATCTAGAGTTTTAATAATTATAACATCTTATCTCTTTAACTTAAGAGATATATATAGCTCTAGTTATATAAATATCTCTCTTTGAATTTTTAATAATAGGTCTCTAGTAGGTTATTAAGTAATTACTAGGGGTTTTTTTAGCGCTCTATTTTATATATAATATTCTAAACCTTTAAGAGCTACTAATTATAATTAGCTAATACGCTAATAATAATTAGCTAGTCCCCTAGCCTAGGGATAACGGAGGCCTCTAAGAGCGAGATCTAAACTTAATTTAGCTACTTTATATTACTTTTATAAATTAGTATTTCTTTAAACCTTAATAAAACAAGTTACTAGGCATTTATTTTCTTTTTATTAAAAGGTTTATAATTCAAATATAGCTTATAACTAAATATTAGGGTCTTTATAAGTTTAATTAAAATAGGTTATAAAGTCTTCTATATTATAGTCTTTCTTATTACCCCTAGCTCTATAAAAAGTAAATACTACTTATTAGAGAGTAATATCTAAGTAGAGGTTAATAAAACACTATATCCCTATGTTTATAGAGTAGAATACCTTATTAATAGTAATTTTATATCTTATTTATTATACTTAAGAGGTATATTCTCTCTATTTACTTAAGGACTTTAGAATTAAGAGTAATAGCTTCTAATATATTATACTAAGTACTACTAATTCCTTATTAGTAATACTTATGGGGCTTTATATAGCTATATATTAGCTATTTCCCTACTTAACCTCTTATAATTATTACTAGAGGGACTCTAATATTACGAATAGTAAATAGGCGAAGGTTAACACGCTTTAATTACGCGTCATTAAGTAGATTCTATATTCAAGAAGGGAAAAGTCTAACTAGAGGCTAGTATAGCCCTAGAAGGCTAAAGAGTTACTTAGTAATTATATAACCGCTAGGTTATATAAACTGAAATTTAGGGAGGTCTAACCTAGCGCTATAATATTACCCCCCCCCCCCCCCTTTACTAGTATTACTATCCATAGTAATTAACTATTATTATATAAATAGTCTTAAATAGTATCCCCCTTCCTTTTCTTTATACTCACGCTAGGGCGTTATTATTATCTATAGTAGCAGGGTCTTTATCTTAGCTAGTAGCTAATAGCTAGGCTAAGAGATGTTTTAATAGTCCTATAGTAGCTAGGTTAGTAATATAGAAGTTCTATAGTACTGCTAGGGCGTGCTTAAAGCTCTCTGCGTTATACTAAGTAGGGTTATAGTTATAGCCCTTTTAGTTAGTATAATATTATAACTATCCTTATTATAACTAGCTAGTAGTTACCTATATAACCTCGTATTCTAGCTTATTATTAAACTTAATAGCTAGTAGTAGGGTATTAAATTAACCTAGTAGTAGATCCCTTGCGGCTTTTTAGAGCTTACTAGGGTAGAATACTCGGTAATAATTATATTCTTTTAGTAGGTCTAATACCTATATTCCCCTAGGGCTAGTAGCTTTAATTAGCTATAGTCTATCCTATAGTAATATCCTAGATATTATAGAGGTTTTATACTAGCTACTAGGCGTCGCTTTAGTTAATCTTTTCCTTTATTATTAAGAACCTTTATATATACTAATCCTAGTTAAAACTTATTTATAGTAGATACTCTTATTCGATCTTAAATAGCATTAGCTCTATAGTCTCATTTAGTAGTACTACCTAAGCGAAGTCTATAATAGGGAGTATTTGGCTCTAGTTATTTTAGAACTAGTTTATCTATAGGTATACGTACTAGGTTAGGTACTAGTTAAGGATTTCTTTCTATCTATTAGTCTCTATATAACTTACTATACTTCATTATATAGTTATATTATATATCTTATAGAGCGCGTTTTAGAAGTTAGAAGCAAACTAAGGGCCCCCTTTAGATAGAATTATAATAGGGAAACTAATATACTAGAAGATATAAATATAATATAGCTAAGCGAGGTCCTATACTATAAAAGTCTTATAATAAGGAAGGGAGACTATTTTTTTAATAAGTAGTATATTATTATAAATATATTATTATACTTATAGTAGTTAGGTAAGTAGGATATAAAATCTATTATAATATACTCCTAGGGGTAATCTAGTATTATTAGGGGCTTTAACTTACCTAGGGGCTTATCTCTTAGCTTCTAAGCCTAGTAATAAGTATAGTAGTTATAAATATACTAGTTAATATTAGTAGTTAGCTAGGGTTAAAAATAGCGCTCCTTTAGAAGCTTAATAGTCTTATTTTAACCTAGGTATGCTATAAGCTTTTAGATATAAGCCTTATAGATTAACCCTATATATAGATCCTCCTCCTCTAGTATTATAAGCTTCTTACTTATTATTAGAAGTCTATCTCTTATCCTCTAGCGCTCCTTTCTAGTAGTAGTAAGTACTTTTAGCGCCTTAAGAAACTATATATCTAATTCTTAGTTTAGCTAAAGGATCTATTTAACTAGGAGGTAGCCTTTTAGCTTATCCTCTAGCTCTAGGGTATTAATAATAGCTATAGGGCTTATTAGATCAGCTTCTAGTAGCTAGTATAGCTTACGTATAACCTCTAGGGATAGGTAAGTAAGAAGTAGTAGTACCTAAGTATAATTTAATTTATAAATAGCTTATTAGGTTTAGAGGTCTTTAGTTTTTTATAAGAGGGTATTAGCTAATATATGTTTATACCCTAGGTAGTACTAGATATAGAAGTTAAAACTAGCTAAAATACCTAATTAGTAGGCTTAGGAGATATTTAAGAGCTATTTAGTTATAAAGTAGAGTAGTAGTTAGTAGTTTATAATAACTTTAAAACGCTAAGTAACTACTAACAGCTTAGCTCTTATTTTTCTAATATTAGAATAATTACTATTATCTTATAGTTATAAATAGGGTAATTTATCTCTATTAGTAATATAGTTCTTAAGAAATAAGCTATAGGGTATTATAGATTATTATTAGCTTATTATTAGAGGAGGGTAGTAATATAAATAGATTTAGAGGTATCCGTCTTAACTCGGGTTAATAGCTTGGGTTTCTAATAGTATAGGATAGGGGCTAATATTAAGGCCTCCATTAGCGTTATAAATACTACTATATAGTTATTATTAAAGCTAAAAGAGATATCTTTAGTTATAGGCTTAGTACGAGGTTAAGCGATCTTCTTATAATTTATAATAAATTAATACTAGAAGTTATAGAACCTTAGGAAGGACTAGACGCTACGTATCATAGTTAGTAGCTACTAGTTTTTTACTATAGAGACCTTCTTAGGGTTAGAGCTAATCCCTTTAGTTATAATAATAAGCCTAAGGTAGCGCGGTATAGTTATACTAAATTTATATATCTTAATATTAGCCTAAAGCCCTACTTAGCGTAGCTATTTAAGGACTTTCTTAATATACTCCTTATACTAGAGGGGGTCCTCTAAGTAAACTAGGATATTATCTATATATACTATATAGAAGTTATCTCAGTATTTTATAAGCGTATTATTTATATATTATTAGTATATTGCTAGGCTATTATAGAGCCTAAAGGGTAGAACCTTATACTTATAGGAGCTATAATAGGTATAGAATATTATTAAGTCCTCTAAGTTCCAGTAGATATAAATTTAGTAAAACGCTTAGTAGATATTAATCTTTCTAAATACTTTAGCTTAGCGTCTTATTAATTAGTGGTAATAGGTATTAATCCTTCTTAATAAACCCGTTTAGCTTTTAGAAGTTAATATAAAACCTTAGGTAGCTATTAGCTTTTTAAATAAATAGTATTAGGGATATAAATAGGGCGTTACTAGGTATTATAAAGCCTTTCTTTAGGTTCTTAAGAAGGTATCATTAGGTAGCCTTAAGTTCTAGTAATAACTACTTATATAATAAGTAGAAGGTTAATTATTCCTTTATACCTAGCTCTAGTTTAATTTAGTAGTTATAAAGGTAATAGGGAGGTAACGCGTTACTAATAGTCTTACTAAAGTAATCTTTCTAGTCCTAGAGGTATAGGGGAAGCGTTTTATTAATTAGGTATCAGTTTTTAGCTTTATTAACCTCTAGTAGGCTTATATTCTTTTTTTCTTCTTCTTACCTATTAGTAATTATTAAGTCGAGCTTATAAAGCGATATAAAGCCTAGTTTAATATTAGTATACCTTAGGTTCTTTTTAAACCCTATAGCGCTAATAAGCGCTATATTAAGGTCCTTTCTTACTTACTAAGCCTTAGAGCTAAGGGGCTTAGGCTTCTAATATAATATAGGCTAGGCCTAGTTAGTAGTTAGCGCTCCTTTTAACGCTATATCTATCTTCTATAAGTTATTATTACGTCCTAAGTCCTTAGGTATACTACTTTGCTATAGGATCTTTATAGGGGTCTTTATCTTACTTTCTAAAGCTTTCTAAGCGTTATAGAGCTATTCCTTAGCTTTAAACATAGCTTAATAGGATTTAGCGTTAAGTTAAGACTTAATACTAATTTTAGCGAGTTAAAGGAGGTCCTTAGCGTCCTATATAATTATTTAGGGGAGGTCCTAGGCTATAGGGGTATTACTTAGCTATTATAAGCGCTAATAGCGCACGTTTATACTAATACTATAGTATTTAAACTATGAGTAGCTAAGGATAAGGTTATATCTCCCTATATTAAGTTAGAGGAGGGGTATTTATATTAATTCTTAGTGGTTTACTTATATATAAGTTATTTATACCTTAGTTATAATATCTAATAGCTTGCTATTAAACCTAATAGCTAGGATAAAGCGCTATTACTTATTATATTTAGCGTAGTAAAAGTCCCTTAGTAAGGGGGTTATATAGGTATTTATAAAAGTATAGCTATTTACTTTAGTATTAAAAAAGGCCTTAAGATATATACTATATCTATTATAAACTAGAACTAACTCTTTCTCTAGTAGTTTAATACTAATTAGTTATTCTAAGTTAATAAATACTATTATTAGTTATTAATTTCTTTAGGTTTCTCCTAATAAGGAGTCTGCTTTTATTAGGGGCTTTAGTTTTCTACTAGCTCTAGGTTACTACTAGTAGCTTTAGTAAGCTTAGTAATACTTATAATAGCTCTAGCCTTTTTATAGGGGTAATCCTATAAGGTATAGCTAGTATTACTATAAATAAAATAAGCGCCCTAGTCATAGAGCTTCTTATATAAGGCCTTAGGGATATAACCTTAGTTAGTATAAGCTTAGGTATAGGGGTTTCCTCTATTAGAGGGTTTAATATAAGCTACTAAGGTAAGGCCTTATATAGTAATTTGATTAGCTACATAGGTATTAGAAGGTATTATAATATAAGCTATAATATAAACCTAAGTAATATAATCCTAGAAGTTAAGAGTGCTATTTATATAATAAATAGAGTACTAGTTCTAGAAGGATATAAGTAGCTTCTTATAGAACTTCTAATACTACCAAGACTCTAGGAGTTTAGTCTTATAAGTAAGTTTAGTAAAGGTAACTTATTTAACCTAAATATCCTTAAATAAGATAGTAAGGGTATTAAGCTTTATTTAGGCCTTATTATACTAACCTAGGATAATAAAGATACCTTTTAGCTCCTTAATAAGCTATTTTATTATAGTAATTTAAAATAGGTCCCCTAAGAGGAGAGGGGATAAGATATTATAAGTAGTTCTTCTAAGGTATAAGAGTATATACTTAAGATATTAAAACTTATTATAATACTCTCTATTATTGAGGTATATTTTAATATAAAAGAGCTAGGTATTAAACTTTAAGTATTTAGAATTAGTACTCTTAGTACTTATAAAGATAGGGACTTTAGGTATCTTAGTAGCCTAGGTATTATTACTACTAATAGTTAATAAGGGCGGGCTAGAATAGACCTAACTCTTAAGATATAGATATATTATTTAATTAAGGATTACCTAAAGTATAGCGGTACACTTACTAGAGGGAGGGTTTATAAGGAGAGGTATAGTAGTTATGTTATATTTAAAGCGTTAAAATAAGGCTTTATTAATATCCCTTACCTTATCCTACTCCTAAGTAATAGTAATAGCGTTATATTAGGCCTAATTACGCTCTTCCTAGTAACGCTTAAGTATAGTAAATTACTTAGTATTATTACTAGTAGTATAGGTATTAGTTAAATCCTCCTAGAGCTCTTAATTCTTATATTCTAAGTAGAGGGTAATATTATATAGCATATAAAGGTTATTACTTATCGTAATATATGTAGTATATAAGGCTTAAGATTTAGTACCTTAAGTAGCTCTTTTTATAAGCTAGTCTTAAATCTAGGTAAGGGTTAAGTTAGAGTTATTTTAAAATAGCTATATTATATTATTAAGAGTAAGAGTAATCTTCTAGCTTTTACCTAGGTAATTATAATTAATACTAAGGAGGTTAGAGAACTTTTATAATTTAGTAATAGCGCTCTAGGCTAGGCTCTTATATCCCTCTATATTAAGGTTTATAAATAGGCTTTTAATAAGCTATTTATATATAGGCTTATTTAGGTTAAAAACCTTTAGGTTATTTTATAAGGGGGTATTATAGTTCGGTAGTATAATATAGTAGTATTACGGGGCCTTAATATAAGGCTTACGGAGTCTTCTAGTATTAAGCGTAAGCGCTATTATAGCCTTATAACTATAACTAGCTAGTTAGGTCTTATTTAGTATATTATTATAAAGTAGAGGCGGGGTATTAATTAAATTCGGGTCGGTTAGGGTATAGATTAGTTAGCTTAGCGCTTAGTTAGATACTATACTTATATTAGTTAATTAATAAGGTAGGGGTAATAATAGTTAATTAAGATATTATACTTCTATCTGTAGAGAATAGATAGATAAATATAGAATAGGATTATAAATAGTAAATAGGTAAAGGTTAATACGCTTTAATTACGTAGTATTAAGTAGATTCTATATTAAAGAAGGGAAAGATCTAACTATAGGCTAGCGTAGCCCTAGAATGCTAAAGAGTCGCTTACCGATCACATAACCGCTAGGTTACGTGACCTGAAATTCAGGGAGGTCTAACCTAGCGCCATGATACTAATATTATTATTAAATTAGCTTATAATAACTTATCTCGAGTTTTAGCTATATTATTATTAATTATCTTATCAATTAGTAAGGAATAATACTTAACTTATTCTTATTATTATAATAATAAGCTTAAATATATAATAAGTTAGACCTAAGTTTATTTAATAAGAGGTTATTATAATATTATTTGTTTAAGCTAAAGAGGAAAAGAGTAAGTTTTCCTCTCCAGTAAAGATTTTACTAGTCTATGAGAAACTACTAAATAAGCCTTAGGTAGGCCCTAGGTAGCCCCCTTAAGGTAGTAAACCTGGGTAGAAGCTTAGGTAGGCTTAACCTAGGCATAGCTTATAATAATAAGCGAATATTTCAATAATAATATTATTAATATCTTTAAATAAAGAACCTATATTATAGAGAATATTTATAGGTAATGAAAATTATTTCTTATTATAGTAATAGTCTTTCCTATCTAGAAGTAGATATTCTTCTATAGTAATATATAGTTACTATTAAATAATATTTATTACTTATAAATAGAATTAATAGAATAGAATATAAGAGATTAAGACCTTTATATTTAAATAACTTAGACTTATATCTATTAGTATATACTACTCTATTATTTGTATTTATTAGTATTTTATTAAACCTTTTATTACCGCTTAGTATAGCTATAAGTATATCAAGGAGATAGTTATAATAATACTAAGGTAGAGATAGCTCGTTAGGGCTTGATTACTAATAAGTATAGCTTATATTAAAGAGAGAGAGTTTTACTAATAATAGTATAGCTACTAGCAAATAAAGTAGTAATAGATATAGTATTAGTAGTATAAGTAGTATATAAGAGGATAAGTTAATAGTTTAGTAGTCTATTAAGTTAGCACCCCCTATAACCGCGCACCTACGTATTAATTCAGCAAAAGTGCTAGGAATTATACTAAAGATAGTATGAATACTCAAAAGTATAAGGGTTTTGAATATTTTTACCTTTTTTCCATATCTATTATATATACTATATTATTTAGGTATTAAAGATTTTAAGTATTATTATATATTAAATTAATTAAATTAAATATTAAGCTAAGCTATTTACTAATATCTTTTAGAAATCCTTTATTTTATTTTTATAGACTCAGCTTCTAGGAGATATATCTTTCCTTAATTTATTATAATTGAAGTTTAAGATCTCTTAAGTAAAATTCTTTTCTAAAGATTCAACTTTTAAGACTTTACTACTTTCAAGATATATATTAAGTATATTACTTAAAACTTAAGTTAATATTATTATTTATATTTCCATTCTATTTATAGAGGAGCAAATAACTTAATAACCTTAATATTAGATTTATTAGATTTATTACATTTAGTCCTAAAATACTACTAACTATTATATAAAGTACTTCAATATTTCTTTACTTAAGATATAGCTATTTAAAAAACTTAAGATTCTTTATTTATAAAGAATATATGTAAGAATACCGAAGGTATATCTTAAAGAATTTTACAATAATCTTATAAGGGTTATATAAACCTTAATAAATAACTATAGTATATATAGTTATATACCTATTCAATATCCCTTTAATAATACTTTAATAACTATAAAACATAAATAATAACTTTAAAAGTATTTCCTTTATAGAATAAATACTTTAAAAATCTATATAAATTCTAATAATAGTAATAACCTTATATATATATACATATATATACTTTTATAATCCTTAGCTTTATAGCTAAAAATATACAGAAATTGCGCACGGACTACATAGTGATCCAAGCCCGTTTTCTACTTAATAAGCTACTACTTTGCAGTTACGTTTTAGAATATCTTACCCCTCACTTTACGAGGGCAGGATTTATAACTTAGAAACAACATTAATAATATTAATGATTTTATATCAAATTATTCTATTAACAATCTATCGAAAAATACTCCCTTATGCTTAAATTTATTAGCTTTTATTACTATATTACTTAGCCTATTGATATCTATTATTTAGGCTGTTTTACCGCCCCTTTTGCTACTTATATACCTATTCTTATAGGTTATAGGCCTAGCTCTAACACTTTCAATAACCTCATACCTATTTAACCTCCTCCTTATTATAATAACCTTTATATACCGAACTAGAAATACTAGCCAGACTAGTTTGCTATTTTAAGATCGAAGCCTCCTATAAGAAGCTATTTAGAACCTATATCGATTTAATTATACTACTATTAATACCTCTACGAAACGAGACCATATTATAGCAAAACTATTCGACCTTACTCCCCTCGATTATATCTTCGAGTTATCCCTAAGCCTATATAAGTCTTAGTTTATTTATATTTATACCGCTATTGAAACGAGGCCTAATATAGGCTATATACTATTAGTTATCCTAACTATTAAAGGGTCTACTACTACTTAACATTTACTTAAAGACCCTAAAAGAGGAATAAAAGAGGAGGAATAATAACGAGTTAAACCTATAACCTCTAGGTTTAAGAATAACGCTATATTATATATAATAGAGCTATTGAGCTCGGAATTACGCCGCAGCCCCTTCGCAAAAAGACTATAATAAATTCACCTAGTTCGCAGGTATAATTTAGGAAATACTATATAGGTATTTTAACCTATACCCTCTACTAGTTAAGGAA
>JAVHLU010000685.1:0-49359 GCA_036785755.1 Colletotrichum ledebouriae | reverse complement strand
ACTAGACTAGTATAGTATAGAGTATACTAATACTAGACTAGTATTTTAGAGAGTGGACTTATACTAGAATTACTATACTATACTAGTACTAATACTAAATACTAGTAGTATTTTTTCCAACCCTGCCGGGCCATATACCTACCTTATTAAGAAATTGTTGGGCGCATTTTGGACGAGTGCCCTGTTCGTTTGCGGCTGCCTCCTTTTAGCGCGCAACACCAAACGGACCATGGTCTTCCTTGCTGGTAAATGGCAACGGCCTCCGGGCCAGGCTGAGCAGTACTCAGCGCAGGGATTTGGGAATTTTCGCAGGCAACCGAAACATAGCAGTCTTAGTGTGTCTAGCAAAAGTGTCTCAGCCACGACAGTCATGTACGACTACTGGAATAGGAAGCAGAAAGTCAATTTAATCTGACCGTCTACTAAGCCAATAACCTACACTCATGATATTGAATTTAGATTTAGCTATATTTTCTTGTTGGAGAAAGAGAGATTTGCCTTGAACCGCCAGCATGTATGGCACTCTCACACTCGTAACGCGTCTTTCAAAATAGTCTCAACCGCCACCTCTTTCGCTTAATCAAGCTGACAACAGCTCGGCGAATGGTGCCCCAACGCCCTGCACCATTAATTTTGGACTGTCTCAGCGCTGCTGTTTGTCCCGCACCTCAGAGCCCATGAGCTCGCGTGGGTTCCCATCCCAACCTTCGTCTGGTCTTGCTGGCATCTCGTGCATCTCATTTCGCCGGGCCGGGCTCGGGCTCCGATAAGCTGTGTGCGGACTTTTCGGATATATCGAGCTATTGACGTACGCGGTGGCAACGGGGAGTTCAGATGCGTTGCTGTTCTTGTTGCGCCTCTTTCTGCAAAAAAGCCAAGTTGCTAAGCCTGTCATAATCGCAGCAAACGGAATTCCAACTCCGAGTCCGACTTTAAGTGCGAGAGTTTCGGAGTCAGAGCCGGTCCCATCTGCGGCGGAGGAGGATTCTGAAGCTGATTCTGAAGCTGAGCTGGTGGAAGCTGGGTCTTGGGTGGCAGTGGTTGCAAAGACCGTTTGGGAAGAACTTGCAGTAGTTGAAGTAGTTTCCGTGGAACTCGCGACGCTCGTTGAGCTCGTTTGGCTGGGGGCTGCAGATAGCAAATTGCCGTTGTCGTCAAGATAAACCTTGCTTATCGAGGCGGAATCGCAGCATGAGGCGCTTCCTTGCCGGCAGCAGTAGGTGTTGCTACCACAGACTTCCACCCTCGGAAAAACGTAGGTTGCGAAGCCTGTATTGGTCTCGGTCTCATCTGGTAATTGGTTTCGTTCTTAGTACGGCGTAACAACGATCGTGAGGATCTGGTGATGACAGGCGACTTACTGAATACGCAAATTTGTGCGCAATCACCCCTGTTCCATGGATTTGAAAGGCACGGCCCTCGAACCAACACATTATCGCGATTGTTTTCACTTTTGCACAGTCGGTTCGGCATACAGGTGTCGCTCTTCCCGCAACAAGCGTCGGATCCCGGGCATACTTGTTGTTCGCCTTGAGCTGCGAACCCACTGTAGCCGTAACAAGTGGCGCCTTCGGAGCATGCTGTCAAGAGCGCCAGCAAGCAAAAGAAAACCAAGATGAATCCAGTTGATCTTGACATGATGCTAGAGAGATTCAAGCTCCAGGATGCATGCGTGTAGCATTGGAAAGATGTCGAGTAAGGTGAAAGAGGGTGTGTGCAACTTGGGTGGACGTAAGAGAAAGGAGAGGAGCGGGAGAGACGAGCAAGAAGAATAAGACTACACAACCTGGGCAGTCGGTGGCCAACGAAAGCCGCTCCGCGGCTGAACTTGTCAACATGCTTGTGGGTAACTCGTCGGCTGTCAAGGTGAAGGATCATTCTATCTCAGGACCTACTGTGAAGTAGGGAGCAGCAGCATTCGCTACTCTACGCAACGTTCTGATTGCACACCAACCAACAGCAGAGCCGCCAAGCAGCCCTGTCGAATCCCTGTCCGGCGCAACGCTGTGTTGGTGCAAGGAGTGTGGTGAAAAAAAACAGAAGCGGCGGGTTCGGGCGCGATCCGGACCACAACGACTTGGGAGCCTCGATGTTGGGAACATCGTGGAAGAAAACGGCCGTACCTGAGATGCAATTGCAGGGGCTGCAGTGCAGATACGCGCAGTTGTGCACGCTTGACGCTGCACGTTGGAAAGCAACCGTAATGATGAAGTGTTTGGGTACTTACTGCATGGTAACAAATAATGGACTCCGGTTGCCGCCCGGTTCGTTGGTTCTGGTCACCCCATATCTTCGCACCCTTGCACAATTACGTTGGCCTGTGTACACGACGTAACCAAGCCGCCGGGGTTGTGGCACAAAATTGAAGTAGAACTGAATCCCCCAACTTCTGTCGATTGTCCTCGCGCAATACATCTACCACCAAAATTCGCAATCGCGCCTCGCGATTCCTGCTTCAGCATGGTCGTCGTAGCCATGCCATCCTCACGGATGACCACAGCTATTCTCTCGGTCTGTCTCTTACTGATGTTTTTGTACTCGTTATCCATTTTCGCTCCTTCGTATCATCCAACATTACCGACACCGCCCACGGCGCAACCGCCATCTCATCCTCAACATGACGATAAGCCCAAGGAGGATGTGCCCTCAGCATGGCAGAAGGAGGCCGATTCTATTATCAAACACGCCAAGGCATTAATGGCAGATCCTATTCAACCGCCTTACAAGGACAAGTTCTATGACCTCGGTCAGCGGGTCATAGCCACTCGAGAATGGGTGAAATTCATCGACAACGCTCCCAAGTCCGCGAACACCCAAGTCCTCCTCGAAACGGTGGAAAGCGCGATTGGGTCTTGTTTTCCTTTCATCCAGAACTCGCCGAAGCGTCCAAACAGCAAGACACCCTTTTCAGACCTCCGCTCCTCGATCGTCCCAGGCTCACGTGGGTTCGTGATTCCGACAGGGAAGGGAACGATGAGATATGCGACTCACCTCATCGGCTTACTCCAGGAAATCCTCCATAGCGACATGACGATTCAGATCATCTATGCTGGCGACGAGGACTTCCCACCCGAGGACCGAGACAAGTTGCACTCCCGATTTAGCGAAGTTCAGTTACTAGACATCTTCACCGTTATTGACGACACGACTCTGCAGCTCGCTAAGGGCGGTTGGGCTATCAAAGCCTTTGCAGCTCTCTATGCACCGTTCGAGGAGGTACTCCTCTCAGATGCCGATTCCGTCTTTGTACAAGTTCCCGAGAAACTGTTCTCAGATCCTTCTTATGAGACGACTGGCGCTCTTCTCTTTCACGATCGCTTGATTTGGCAGCATGCCTTCGCCGAACGTCATGAGTGGTGGAAGTCGCAAATCCATAAGCCTAGCGCTACGCTCAACAAATCACTCGTCTGGACCGAGGACTATGCTGAGGAGGGAGACTCAGGAGTTGTGGTCATCGACAAGTCACGTCTGGATGTGCTGATGGGCTTGCTTCACGTAGCATGGCAGAACACCTACGACGTGCGTGAGGAGGTCACCTATAAGTTGACCTATGGCGATAAGGAGACTTGGTGGTTCGGGTTGGAGCTCAGCGGCTCGAGCTATGCATTTGAAAAGCACTACGGCGCAATGATTGGCTGGTTTAAGGAGAAGTTTGAAAACGCCGCCCAAAGGATCTGCAGTTTTGTTATCGGGCACGTAGATGTCAGAGATGAGGTCATCTGGTATAACGGAGGTCTGTTGAAGAATAAGAAGGTTGACCCTAAAGAATTTGGTCTTCCGACGCATGCGCTGGTTGATGGGAAATGGGAAAAGGGCGCGGATCGAACTCAGATGAGCTGCATGGTTGGGCAGAATGTGAAGACTCTGAGCAGGGACATGACATGGATTTTGAACAGTTCCATCACTTTGGCACAAGAATTGGACAAGGAGTTTGGCTTTGTGTAGGTATGAATTTGTGGGATTAGCTGGCTAGCTGTTCTAGATGGGTGAAGGGGTTCATAGGACGCCTCTCGAGAGAAGGCAAATAGAGGCCTAGCGGCCCAACACGCGGGGACCCCCAGCCATACCTCGCAGGAAATCCAGCATGACGAGAAGTCCCGGATCGCAAAAGCTGACAGTGAGGCGACGTCGACAGGGCTAGGGAAGAAGATGGCGCGGGCCTGAGAGAAGGCCGATGTCGTCGGGGCGGGTGGGCTCGTCGGGGCGGGTGGGCGGATAGAAGTAGTTACGGACGGAGGACGGTACGGCGGCGCGAGCGCGGGCCGCAGCAGGGCCGGTCGCGTGATGAGTCAGCAGGGACCCTGCTCTTCTAGCTGAGCCTGCCCTCACTGCTCACTGGCTTATCTAAGGGAGAGCGGACTGGATCTCGAGTTTTCCACTGGGTGTGGTCGTATGTGGTTGTTCAACTTCGTGAGATCGATCTTATTCTGTAGGTGTGGATGTAACGACGATGTTGTCCACCAAGGATGGTGCAAGATCCTGTCATTTAGTGTTACGTTCAGAAACAGTCTCCTCACATTCCTCTTATCGAATAATGTCCCGCCAGTTGGCTCTAAGTTGAGTCCGTGGAAGGCAGTGTCATGATCAACCGTCGCGCCGTTATCCCTGTTGTACTGAACTTTCAGGCACACTTCAGGTGCAGCGGGAAGAGGTTGGTTACTGCGACAGCCATTCGAGACTTGCCTCGGGATATCTTCGAGGACGATGCGTAAGCTTTTTCGTTAGGTAGAGGATATATCTGAAGCTTGGTAGCAATACGCCATGAGCAAAAATTCTAATTGAGATGAGGTTGTTTTGGTGTAATTGAGTGGACGTGAGAAGTAGGAGATGCGCTGAGTGAGGTAAGGTCGCCAGGGGGTTCCCCGCCAAACCCACCCGACCAAACCACCCCTCTTCCAACTGATCTTCCGAGGCACCAGCCTGCGTACATCGACGTAGCCAGCCAAGCAGCATGAACGGCCGGGATTCCGTGTAAACAAAAGCAAGAAACGGTCGACCAAGCAAATTGCAAAGTAAGCCATGTAATTTCCCATAACGCTTGACTGAAGAGATCGGACCCATCCATCTAACCTCACTACTGCAACTTCAGACGCAACCAGAACTCAACTGAACTGCTCTCAAAAAAATCAACCCCCACTTCGACCGAGAACAACCAAAAAACGACACTATGGCCCCCCCCTCCCAGCTTACTGTCGCGATCCTTGCCGTCACCCGTCTTCTCAAGGAGGAGATCTCCTACGAGAAGGAGCTTATCCAGCAGAAAGCTAAGGTCGCCACGCTGGAGGCCGAGATCAAGGAGGGCAAGCCCGATGAGGATGGCAACCGCGAGTACATGCTGAAGCAGCTGGTACGTCCACCATCATAGCTATATAGATTGAGTGCCTAGCCCATTCCGAATTTCTCAACTGACAACCGAATAGAAGCTCGCCGCCGAGGAGACGGAGAAGGTCTTCCCTGCTCTGCGCGCGCGTGTCGAGGATGCTACTGCGAAACTAGAGGAGCAGATCGCCCTGGCGGAGAGCAGCGGCGCTT
The DNA here is from genome assembly GCA_036785755.1 of Colletotrichum ledebouriae. Taxonomy (NCBI): domain Eukaryota; kingdom Fungi; phylum Ascomycota; class Sordariomycetes; order Glomerellales; family Glomerellaceae; genus Colletotrichum; species Colletotrichum ledebouriae. The sequence continues at coordinate 43,827 of JAVHLU010000685.1, read as the reverse complement.
CCGAGGAGGAGGTGGCCACGGCCAAGCTGGCGCTGTCCAAGGGCAAAGAGGAGAAGACCTACACCGTCAACGTTCCCTCAGTCGAGGCTTCGGCCACAGCTTGAGGCAGCCGATAACGGACATTGTATGTATCATTCGGACACGTTAAGGAACGCGTTGTGGTCAAGGGCAGGCAGGAGTCATGGACAAATCAGTAGACCGTGTTAATGGGTATCGCAATTGAGAAAGATCATTCCTAAGAGCTGGCCTGCGTTTTCCATATTCTCCCCTAGTTATCGACCTCCATTCTCTCCGGTGCGTCGACTGTGATTTGAGGCGTGTCGCCTCCAGAGGTGAACTGAGAATCATGCCTGTCGTCCATCTCAACATCTTCACCCTCCTCAATCTCATCATCGTCGTCAGACTGAGGACGAGGTGTGCCGCCCTGGCTGGGTACAGCACTGCCGGACCGTGAGAAGCTGCTCGTACCTCCAGGATGGGGCTTCAACCCCTCTGAATGATCCTCTGGCTGACCGTCATGACCAGGTGTCGCTCTTGCGGCGACGCCGCTGTCGGGGTGGGGCGTGACATTCCCGCTCGATACGTGGCGCGGCGTTTGTCCACCTCTGGAAGCCTCGCCGTCCTCTTCGTCCTCGTTCATTCCCTCACGCCTCTCCACCTCCTCCTTCTCATCGCGAATCTGTCTGCGCAACAGCATTCCCTCATCCATGATCTTGCTGAATTGTTCGCGCCGCTCGCGCCAGGTGACACCATACGTTTCGCTTTCGCGTTCGAGATCGCGGATCTCCTCCTCGAGCTTTTTCAGGTTCGTTTCTTGCTCGCCGCGTGGCCGAAGGCCCTTAGCCATCAGAGCGTTAGCGAGCTTATCGTACTCCTTACGCTGAGCCAGCGTTGCCTTCGCGCCGTCGAGCTGTTCGCGCAGCTTCGCGTTGTTGTCGCGCACATTTTGGCATTCTTCGAGGATGCGCTTCTGGTCGGCCTGGTAGCGCTTGCGCTCGCGAACGTTGGCGTCGAGGAGGAATTGTAGGCGGGCAATGCTGCTGTCGAAGGCGGCGAAGTCGAGCGTAAGGTCTTCCTTGATCTGGTCAATGTCACGGAGACCCTTGGCGGTGGTCGCCTCTTTTGATTCGGTTTCGTCTTCCTTTTCGCCGTTCGCGCCCTCGACCGGCGGGGTAGGCTGTTGCTTCGTTCGAGCGTTTGCGATGGCTGATATGGAGGCGAGCCTCTTGGTTATGCGCTTGAAGGGCTTCTCCTCGATGTTGACGAGACGCGTCTTGTGGAGCTCTGATTCCTCCTTGTCGTCTAGAAGATCCCAGGATGACATGGCTCTGATTTGTTCAGGTCGATTGAGAAGCTTGAGTTGAGGCAAAAATTTCGGGAACTGAAACAGTTGTTGTTGTTCAGCAACAGAATACAACTGATGGTTGAGATGTGAATTACCAGAAGCTCAAACGGTAGACCCACTGAGATAGTAAGAAAAGATCCGTAATGTGCAGGTGCAGATTTCATGAAAAGGGGGGAAAAATATGTAACTGGGAACCTGGAACAAAAGGACTGCACAAGAAATCACTAACTATGGGGTAAACACCGACTTCAAGTGCGACTGGAATGAAGCTCTTTCTCTTCTCAGCCTTGCAGAAGCCTGCATCCTCTATTGGGATTGGTCAGCAGGGACTTTGGATCCACCCACTTTTCTCCGCTGAGCGTGGCGCCCCCCGTCAAGGGCAAAGCCTTCCCACTGCAGTGATCTCATCGCAGAACCCTCCCAACCACACATCATTTCGTCGCAAGAGTCACAAACTTGTCGCATCATACAGCGTGCGCTTTCACTACAAAATTTTGGTAATTGCTCTGCACCTTGCAACATGCCATCACAGGAGGAGCAAGAGCTTTTAGCTCGCATTAGCCAACTTGCTGGTTTGTATTTACTGCAATCAAAACTAGGCACGGAGGGGCGCGCCAAATCTAACTGGTGGCAAATAGGCAAGATCAACATCCATAAGGCTCAACAGGCTGGTGTTCAATCAGTCCCCAGCAACCAAGCATCCTACAGCCGGCGTACGTCGCAAAAATCATCTAAGCATGCCGTCCGACACTTACACAAGACAGAAAACACACATCGACACGGTGGTTACCAGCACAAACATCGCGTCCAGCCCTACCCTTCCACCCGAGGCCCCTCGGGCTTCCGTCATAAGTCTTTGGTGATAGACAACAGTGGAACGCAAACCCCTCCATCTGACTCGACGACACCCGAGGCCTCCGGCTCGATCGTCTCGAGTAAGTGGATCTCGAAGAATACCCCTGGCCAGCGGTCGCTCATCAACTCGGCCGTTTACGATAAGACCAATGAGGCCACGACTAAGGCCATCGAAGCAACCAGACAACAGAAGATACTTCAGCAAAACGCGCGCGAGAAGTCCCGGCTGGCTAGCCACTTCGAGAGATACGGTGGTCGAGCGAGTGCATCGAGCACTACAACTAACAGTACAGCTGCAGGCCAACATGAGGTTGAGATCCAGGGGATGCGATACCGCGTTGCCCACAACGGCAGCAAGCTCATTAAAGTCTCCGGTGCGTCTCGAATTCTAGTAGGGTCAGATGTCGAGGCTGACAGGTAACAGGAGATCTTCATCCGGTCAACGCGACACCTAAGGTCACCCACGTTGGCGGAGTCAAATTCCATCGCAGCAGACACGGCAACTTGTACCGCGCAGGTGTGCTCAGAGCGCAACGGTATGTTTTCAGTCATCTTCTTATGCATCCGCTAATGTCCGTTTTCTCTCGCAGTCAGAATGGCGTCAAGAAGGTCGACGTGCCTTGTAGCATGTTCTCGTTGACTGGTATTTTATTCACATTCTCACCCGACAATTCTTCATCAATTCCGATAACCTTGAGAAGATCCTACTCAAGTGGGTATGATAAGTATTTGACACCACTAACCCAGCATACTCCATAGGTTCATGCGCGAAGGGCCCAGCTTGCCGATACATGCACGATGCGTCAAGAGTTGCCGTCTGCCGGGAGTTGCTTCACAAGGGGAACTGCGCCAATGGGGAGTCTTGTGATCTTTCCCATGACTTGACGCCCCAGCGCACACCAACATGTGTTCACTTCATTAAGGGCAACTGTGCGAACCCCAATTGTCAGTATGCTCACTCTAGTGTATCCCCAGGTGCCCTGGTCTGCCGTTCCTTCGGGCTTTACGGCTACTGCGACAAGGGAGAGAACTGCGAGGAGCGACACGTCTTCGAATGCCCCGACTTCAGCAACACGGGCAAGTGCAAGAGCAAGGGCTGTAAGCTTCTACATCGCGAGAGGGCAAGCGTCCTTCGAAAGCGCGCCGATGGCGACGAGATGGAAGATTTGTCCAGCAACGATGAATCGATTGACAGCGACGACGTGGACTCAGATGAGGTCGAGGAGTTCATCACCGATGCTGTTGGTGATGATTCCGACTTCAAGGTTCAAAAAGACTACATCGCTTTTTAATCGTGAAACTTGGTAAGGCGGGCCACGATGGACCGTCTCCCTCTACTGACATGCTTGCTATACACTCCCACAAGGAGTCCAATTCAGGCGAACAGAAGTCCCAAGGGACGTATCTCAGGTTATGGACGGGAAAGAACAACGAACAAACGAAACCCACGAATGACTCTGGAAGAATTGATACCACAATCGAGAGCAAGAATAATAGAAAAGGATAGACAGAATACAGAAGAACTTTGGAACATATGACAATCACTTGATCAGAACAATGTCTGCCGATCAGTCCTTAATTATATGTAACATTTCCGAAACTCCTTTCAGAGAAATCAAAGGTTGCAGCAACATGAATGTCTGGAGTTTCGAGGCCAAGTCTTCCAACTTCGCTTGGACGTCGACAGGCATCATATCCGCATGCGGGCCGTCCCCAGCTGGCTTCGGATGTCTCAATTAAATCGATTAAAATTTCCATTAAAATTTACCCCGCCATCCTATAGCTCCCTGTGGATTCCTGAAAACAACCCCATTCGATGACATTTCGTGCGCTGACACACTGGAAACTCTCCAAGTCCCCTCCTTACGGCCCCCGTTCTATCAGACCAGCGCCACCTGTTGCCTTCCGAGACTGCTACGCCTTTGACGCTGACGAAGGCGCTAAGGAAGATGGGGTCCCATTCCGTTTGATGAACCTCCTTAGCTGCCCTGGTAAGGCTGCCAAAGGACTCGTCTTTGAGCTGCTCCGCCATCAGCTCAGCCCCTCGCCTTTGCCCTCCTTCATCCTCCCTGAAGCTGAGAATAGCATCAAATGTGACGACATTGCGCCCACATAAGCATTTGCAAATGGCCTTTTGATCTTTTCGTTCGATTTCGAAATTCCCGACTCACAGATTTCCCTTCGTTTTCTTCTTTTCTCGAGACGTGATTCGGTCATCAATTGTAACAGTATTAATCCTTAGGCGTTGTCATGGGTTTGCGTGACATCCTCAAGAAAAAGGATAACCTCGAAAATGGCGAGGCAAGCAGCCAGGACGCCGTGGACAGGCTGGCCGCACCCGAATTCAAGTTCATCCGCTCAGATACGCATTCACAAGAGATCATTCACCCCCCCACCGTCGCGGTGGAAAACAACGACCATCTCCTGAACCCCAAGGACGGCGGCCAGAAGCCGCGGCGCAGCCTCGACGTCTTGTTCGGCAACCGTTCCCGCAGTGCTTCCGCCTCCTCCCAGGCGAGTTCCAACGGCAACCCGAAAGGATCCAGACGCCTGTCAGAACGACTATACCTCACCCGCTCGCCCGCGTCTTCCGAGAACGTCCCGGTGAACCTACCCGACATCGTCACCACGACCGAGGGCGATGACTCGGCGTGGGAAAAACGCGCTACGATCCTAGCCTCGGCGAACAAGAGTAGGCCTGCGACGCCGAATAGTAATAACGGACAGGGGGTTGAAGCAGGGAGGGGGCGCTCGCCGAGCGGTGCTGTATCGTCGCCAGCCATTGACGGAGATATTCAGGAGGCCATCCGACTACATGAGGCAGGGGACTATGAGAACTCGACGGCCATGTTCGCCCGTCTGGCCGATCCGAATGGGGCGAACAACACCCTCAGCCAGTTCTTGTACGGGCTTGCTTTGAGGTGAGTTCGTGTTTTCAGACTGGTCTCGACCCGACGCCGGCAGGCTTGCCGTCGCCTCCCCCGTGCCCATGAGACAGTGTCATGCCGGTTGGAAGGCGATTACATTGCGCATAATAGTCTGGAACGGTGCAGCGAGTGGACGGTGTCCGGGATTCGACGGCTAAGTGACGTGATTGCTGATTCGGGTTGTTTTGACAGACATGGCTGGGGATGCAAGCCCAATCCAGAAGGAGCCATCAAGTATCTCTCGGCAGCGGCATCAAATGCTGCAGCCGTAGAGCAAATGGCGTTGAAGGCCGGGCTCAAGAAGGGTGGCGCTGCCAAAGGAGAGCTCGTTCTAGCCATCTTCGAGCTTGCGAACTCGTTCAGACACGGTTGGGGCACGAACAAGGACCCAGTCGCGGCAAAGCAGGTTGGTTTCCCCGTTCGAATGATAGATACCATCAAGTGGGAAACACGGGCAGAATTGTAAGCATGACCGAGAAGGCGAGGGCTGACGTCCAGTCGCAGTACTATGAGACTGCGGCGAACCTTGGAGATACTGGTAAGTGCGCCCCCAGGATGCACCATTGGGCGTTGAAGCCCAAGACATGATTGCTGGTACGCTAAACAGCCTCGCCTCTCTCAGACGCGATGAACGAAGTCGCTTGGTGCTATTTGGAGGGTTTCGGCTGCAAGAAAGACAAGGTGAGTTTTGTCACATATCGAGTCTCCTTATGGAGATACTACGCATCTCGGGTTCGGCAGGACGGGGACGGGAAATGGCGATTTCGGGGAAACCCTGTAATCAGCCTCAACCGCCCTGGAGAAGTGTGGCTTGCATCATCAACTGCAAATGTCATGCGATGAACCGACAAGGAGCCCAATTTGGAGACCAGTCAGCAAAGTTGCCGAGGTCAGGTTGGGCATCAAGCGACCGTCTTACGCGGCCGCGAACGACACCCGCCCGATACGCATGCTTGATTGTATCACATGAGGCTGACGACATGTCCAGTTCGCAGCAGCTCGTTACTACCGGTTGGCCGAGAAGAATGGCAACAAAACACTAGGCAATTCCTGGTAAGTCGAGCCCATTTACGTTTCGCTCTCGCCCAACTGGCTTGCTCGGTTTCCCCCCAGAGTCGGATCCGGCAGATGCATCAAGTCATTCATGATGGAGGGGTGCCTGCAGCGCGTCGCGAATGACTTGCACGCTGCGGTATTGATAGGCTGCCGGGCTTCTTTGCACCCCAAGATGCAGCGGCAGCTCGCCCTGCTTTGGGACCTTGGCTATCAACGAGTCTGCCTGGTGCTGCACGTAATCGCGGGCTTGCTGCAAGCTATTACATTGCTGCAGTGAGCTGTGCCGCCTCCAGCAGGATTGGACCAAGCCTCAACACTGGGGTTCGGGGCTTGCTGCCTGCTTGCTTTGATCGCGATCTCAGCGTCTTTCTCAACTCCTTTTGTCTTTCGTTCCTGACGCAATTGCTTGCTTCCTGAGACCACCTTGATCCAATACTTTGGTGACACCGAGACTGACTGCCGCCACCCAACAGGATCTGGAAGGAAAAGTACGACCCGGACGGCGGCAAGGGAAAGAAGTAAGCAGAGGTGCTGTGATTAGGGAATGCAAGTGTGTGAACCGGCAGACGGTCATCGGTGGCACAGCCGTCGCATACTCGAAACGGCCGTCCGGACGGCGGCGCTGTGCAGCTCCCCCTCCCCCTTCCGTCGGCGGATTCCTTTTCTTCCTGCCATGACGCGATCGAGATACGAGATCGTGATATGTTGCGCGTATTTGTTGGCCCGGTCGCGTCCAAGACGTACAAAATGCATCGCGATTGAGGAGGGCGCACTTCGACGATGCAGACCTCTCTGGCCCCTTTAAACCCTCAGGTTCGTGTTCATGAGGCTGTCAATGATGAAATGGGAAGCACGCATGAGAAGTGTCTCAGTGGCGCAAGCGGATAACGGCAAATAGATTCTCCTTTAGCTTGAGGGAGAGCGGCAGGCCCTCACCCAGCTGGTGTATGCTGTACGCTGTTGGACAGCGGTTTATTGGGCACGGGGAGGAGCCAAGTTAAGGATTAGATTAGACGGAATGAGAGCGGAGCGGAACTGGGGTTTCATGGGCCCTGTTGTCTTAGCCGAGCGGGGTCAGACTGAACCCTTGCTGGCTCAGCCTTTGGTCAGCTTTGGATGAAGTGGATATGCGGGTGTTACGAGACCATTTATCCTTAGAAGACTACCATTTCTTTCACTTGTTCGACATACCCCTTGAGCAGATAGTCTCATGACACTAAGACTAGCGATGCAGAAACATAATACAAACTGCAAGAATTCTTCATGCAAAAGGCAAACTCGATGGGCAGAACGGCCGATGCCCGAGTTTCCTGGTATCGTGTCTTCGACTCCCGTCGTCCCCGCAGTCCTCGCTCGGACCGAGAGAGTTCCTCCCGACGTCGTTCGAGGATCCCCTTCCCGTTCCCGAAGGTCTCACACGAGGCGCCCTGATATCGGCTCAAGAACGGTCTATAATACCACAACCTTTTCGAAACGTTGTGCGACGTGTGGTTCGATGCAGCCCTTGGCCCCTTTTTACCTCGAGGTATATTCCTGCACATTGCCGCGCCCAGAGAAGCCTTGCGAAAGACTCGCCACTTTCTCATACTGCGACTCCGTTCGAAGGGATCGCGAGATGTTAACGATACTTGAATAATGGCAGATACGTCACCACTTTGTTTCCGTGTTCCTGTGCGTATCATACTTCTCCCCTTGGTGCCCGTCTTCTCCTTTGGAGAAGACGCGAAGTAACATGCCTTTCTGGCTTGGCTAAAGCAAGAGGAGAAAGCCTGCTCGCTGCTATACGTCGTATAACGATCCACGCGCATTACCATTCTACTCCGCACGAGGTGTCCATGACGTTCGTGAAGCTGGAACAGCCCGTTACGCAAGCCGAGCTCCTATCCTCCACGCAACGGAAGACATCATTTGCCTTCCCGTCCGCCCAGATGCCAGGAAAACCTTGCAGCTCACCTGCTCGGTTTTTCTTACAGTAGACCGTACCTTAGCCATCCGTAGCCTCGCGTCTTCGCCCCGGAGTGAGAAGACGGTGCCTCCCTCTCACAAACCCGAGGGGTCGCCCAAATATGCGCGCTTCTTCCAAGACCAGACAAACCACTGCACAACATACATGAAGCCAGCGCGAGGAGCAAGTCAGTTCATCTCTTCCCTTGGGCCCGAAATCCCATCATCGTCACCGTCCCCGGATAACCAGAGCTAAAGGACCGATGATATCCAATGAGAAATTGCAACGTCATCGCCTCAACTCCTGGACTTACCTTGGCTTCACCTTAGATTCGTGACCGGCCTCTCTCATGCGCGATATCAACCAAGCTGCTGCGCTGCCCCTTCGGCAACCGGATGAACCCATCCGACGACGGGACCATGACCTAACCTGAACGCTCACCTGCTCACCTTCTTATGGCTGGTGTATCGGTGTCGCAGCCTTCTGGCCTCGCCACCCGCAGTTCCGTCTAGTGTCAAGAACAGCCCGCGATAAAGCGGCAGGCTAGCACAAGAGGCGCGTACGTCTCCTTAGCTTGATCTCCCAAGCTAAGATGACTAGGTAGACTAGCTCAAAACTTAACCTTGCTTGACCTCACGGCATGTATTATCGGGCATCTATCTACCACACCATCTTGCTATCCGGAAATAACCCCAGCCCCAGAAAAGCCCAAACTCCTTCCAGCAGAAAGACTGACGACGATGCCGTGAGGTTACCACATACGTACACCTACACATCATGACTGCTCACCTTGAGCTGGAAACCCATTTCCCCCCTCCCCCTTTTGGCCTCGACCCCGAGCTCCCGTGAGCGAAGACCCAAGCATGCGACCTTCCGAATGTCTCAGACACAGATGCACAACCGTAACCCCAAGTCTCTTCAGCCCCTGCTTCTGTGCTGCCTGTAGTAGGTGCCTGCCTGTTGCTGCGCATCTTACAACACCTTTAAACCCTCCTTTTCTGTCGACCAATTATCAATCTCAGCATCTTATCCGCCAGCTGCTCGTTCCCGTCTCACCACAGCATCCTCTGCCCGCGCGCCCTAAAATGTGCTGCAAAGGAGCAATGTCTTGAACCAGATGCGAGTGAAATAGCGTCGTCCAATCGTTCCCGCACTTGCCTCATCAAAACGAAATATTCACTGACCTCATCGGACCCGAGCCGACGATTGCCTGTGGTTTCTTGTATAGTCTGCATCAGCGCGTCTGCAAGCAGAAAAGACGGATAACATTCATTTTTGCCGCTAACGCAACATTCTTACAGCTCTTTTCAAGAGCCGAGCTAGGCTGCAGCACTCATGCATCATCTACAAAGTGCCATCACCACCAGCCTCCCACGCCTAAGAACAAATCCTCCTTTGAGAGACCGTCGAGCACACCTAAGCGGCTGTGGCTCGTCGAGCTATACCAGACGGAGCCCCCCTTCCCCCAAAGTCCCATTCCAAGTCTGCCCCAGGTGAAGAAGGAAGACAATGCTATTGAATCAGCCACTTTGATTGTCACTAACCCGGCCCTTTGTTCCCCCAAAGATCCCGCAGTGCTGACCCATCCGCCACCCGCCGTGCCATGCCATGCTATGCCACTCCTCCAAGTCCTGCCCCTACACCTGCGCCCATCTCACGCGGACCGTCGAACAATCCCATTATCAACCAATCTAGACGCCCAGTCCGACTCTGCGCAACCCACGCTAATGCCGCAGCTCACACGCCCACACTCCATCTTCTATCCACAGATTCTTCTCCCAATGAGCGAAAAAGCATACTACCTAACCTTGGCTATCCCTTAGTGAACAACTCCCCTCCCAAACAAGAATCTAGGCGTTGCTCTCTACCCGGGGGCCATTCCCGGGAGGACGGAATGATTTTCCCCTCCACGTCTCTCACCTTACCTTACCTTAGGTTTCACTCCCCAACTGTACTATCGCCCCCGTTTCGGATGCCATGGCCACCGTTATCGCCAACTTCGCATCGCTCCGTTATGATTTCAACCAATAGATAGACGCTTCTAGGCTGTCCTGCGGAAACCTGACGGCCGCTCCTCTAAGTTTACAGAAGCCCGTTCTCACATCCCCTGCCCCCCTCAATCCCGTCGATAGCACACGCCTTGTAATGGGTGCGTGAAAATGACAACAACATATCGTCTTAACGGCCTTCTTGCTATACCTCTTTCTCTCTCTCTGACCGCGTGCGCTGAGCGCGGATCGGATCAACGATCGACATTGGTGCCCCGAAATGGCCAGGATGACCTGTCTTTGACCCTTTTTTAGCCTCTGATCTCATTTGCTTGTTCACTCATTGATAATCAAGATTGTCTCTTGTTGCTGCAACGGTATCACGTAGTCAATCTAGTCACCTGCTCCAAATACTCGACACGAGTCATCGACATGCACAATGGGAGGGGACGTGTGTGAACTGTAGAGTATGATTATCATGGTTTTTTTTTATTTTATATTGGCGCAAGTAGCTACAACGAATAGAAACAGGTAACCGCCCGAACACCACTTTCGAGGTATATCGGGGCGAGCCCTTTTGAAAGTAATCATGAGAAGAGCAAGAAGGACAGATCTTCTGTCTGTCTTGTCTTGATTCCCACCACTAAAAACAATATTTTCAATGCTTTCCTTCTCGCTTTGCTGGCGAGAAGTTGTTTCGTATCGACTTTTCGTAATCGAGATGTAGTGGAAAAAGGTGGAAAAGAAAAGATCGCATATCGAAAAACAAAGGAGGCGTTTCGATGGAAGAAAATAGTCATGTTTTCGTTTTGTTGATTGTGTCATATTCCATGATCATCAGATTCGTCTCGACTGTCATGTTTCTGCGTTTGCCACGTAAAAATAGAAAACGTCGCGAGACGTTCATGTCTCCTTCCTCCGTTTCCTCATCACAATTTGCAACGCTTTCAAGCAACAAAAAAAAAGGAACAAATGAAATGCAAAGGAGAAACACAAAAGCAAACACCACTGTCCTCCCGGCCCCGCCTGTCTTCTCGAGACCTGCTCTCCACTGAATGAATTCCCATGCCCTGCCCACCGGTCCTATCCCACCAGAAAAGCCCGGCCCCATTCCCTTGTACAAAGCCCGGCCGTCCCGTGTTCCCGTCCCTTCCCTTCCACCCCCATTCGAAGTTTCGCCTCGCCTCATTCCCGCACTGGGCCAGAAAGCAGTAGATACCAAACTCGATATGTGAAACAGACTGATACCAGACTAAATCCAGAATGCTCGCTCGCTTGCTTGCTAGATAACGGGAATGACATGAGAGTGATCCCGACAAGAATATAAACATAAAACACAAAGACAACAAGGAAACAAGGAAACAAAACGGGAAATAAGGTATGTCCGAAGAACGTCGATCATGGTTTGGCGAAAAGGGGTTTTGTTTGGTGCGTGAGCAACAATGTCTGGGGGACCCGCGGGAGCGGTAAAGAAGTGTATGATGAGTGCTTCGGAGACGAAAAGATAAGAGAAAAAGAGAAATGATGTTTTAGCGCCAGAGTTGAGTTCGTTGATGTTTCGTTGGTCTCTTCTTTGTCATTTTGTTTCGTTAGTCGTCAGCGCCGATTTTGGCACTGTTGGATTCTGAAACCATTTTGGCAAAATTCCTGACTACTTCGCTGGGGATCTGATCCCAAAGTAGTGATCTAGTGTAGACTTCCGCGGCGGATTGCTTAGTGTTGCGCATCGCGGCCAGAGCGTCGGCGAGGTTCTTGCGTCCCTGGCTGGTGGAGCGCTCAGGGGCGTTGTTGAGGAAGTCTTGGGAGCTGACGCCGTTGTATTGGGCGGCAGAGAGGCCGAAGAGCTGCTCGTTGGCCTGCTCCTCGGTGGGTTGGGTGAGTGAGTCACCGAGGTGGCCAAGCATCGAAGGTGCAACACCAGACATCGAGGCATCGCCCAGGCCGACGGCGGGTTGGTCAACCCAAGAGCCACCAGAAGGCTGGGGAGCAACGGCGTTGAGGGTGCTTGAGGCCTCGTTGACACCGGCATCCTTGAAGACGTTCTCGAGGAGTGAGGCTGCTTCGGCACGGACGTCTTCGGAGACGCGGGGAATAGCGGGGGTAGAACGGCTCGAGAGCACGAAGGCGCCGACGAGGAAGAGCATGAAGAGGATACCGCCCTGGGCAGATGACTTCTCGGACTCGGCAGGGAAGGAGACTTCTGTCTTCTTGGTCGGGACGACTTGGAGCTCTTGCTTGACCTCGGTCTCCATGGGGTACTCGCCGAGGAAGTTAACGTTGTCCCAGGTGCCGGGCATGGTCATGCCATCCATGTCGTCGTAGCCGGAGACGAAGCCGTTGTTGGGAGGAGCCGACATGGCAGCGTTCTCGAGACGCTGGACGTGCTCGGTGAGGACGGTGACCTTCTTGCGGAGTTCGCCAGTCTCGATGGTGTGGGTGCGGATCATCTCCTCCTTCTCCATGTTGAGAGAGTCAACATACTCCTGGTAAGACTGCTTCTCCCTCATAAGTTGCTCCATTTGTTTCCTCATCTCGGCCATCTCCTCCTCCATGTCGGTGAGAACGGCAGTAAATTGCTTCTTCTCGTCTTCCAAGCGCTCAGTGTGCTGCTTCTTCCTCTGACGAGAGTCGAGTCTGTGCCTATGTCAGTAAACGATACTCCGGTTGACCTGGAGGGTACTCACGCTGCTTGACGATTCCTCAACAGGCGCTTCTGTTGCTTGAGCTCCTTGATCTCCTGCTCATCTGTGGACTGGGCAATGAGCTGGTCGATGTTGCTGAGGTTGCGCTCGGCCGGGATGTCGAAGCGGGCGTTCTTCTTGCGAATACCGTCACCTCTTCTCATGTCGTTGTGCGAGCGGATGGTCGGGCTTCCCGGGCGCATCTTCTTGGCCATGGACTCTGATTGACCGATCCAGCCCTTCTGCGGTGAGGTCGGGATAGACTGGTTGCCTGAGCCGATGGGAGCGAACATGTTGATCTGACCGGTGGGGTTGGTGAACGGCGTTTGACCCTGGACAGGTCTCGGGAACATGGCGCTGTTGTCATATTCCGTCGGCATGCCATCGAACTGCTGCAGAGGAGTGCAGGAGCCGGAAGTGTTGCTCAGGGACCAGGCGTTGCCCTGGGGGCCGAAAGGAGAGGGCTGGGCATGGTCGAGGCGCATGAAAGGGTTGTTGCTGTGTTGCTCCATGAACGGGTTGTTGGACGGCACCGACTGCATTTCAACTGAGTGCCACTCTTCAGTCTTAGGGGAGAAGAGGGAAGAGCCAACAGCAAATGATTCCCTGCGGCTGTCGGCCATAGGAGGCGACATTTCCAAACCCGAGTCGAGGGCGCTGTGATCCAGAATGTTTTCGTCCAGAATGCTGTGGTCTTCCTCTTCGTAGTACTTTTGCGCTTGGCTTGTGTCTACGGTCAAGGGTGTCGGTCTGAAGTAATTCGGCATCTGGTACGTCGAAACCATTTCTGGCGTTTGTGATCAGCAGTCTGATGATGACTGCGAGTCGCTGCTATGCGAGCAAAATAATGCCTATTTTTTTTCCAAAATCTTGGAAGATGTGTTAGTCGTGGGCGGCGGCGGTGAGGCAATCGTCCAGGGTTTATTTTTGGGTTGAGTGAGATGTGGGTACTGCTGCCAAATCCGAGAAACTTGCAGGTGAGGGGGATGCACTCAGGCTATGTGCAGGAAGGATGATGTGAAGAGGATGCATGCAAAATGCTCGGAGAGCAGCGAGAAGCGAGTTTTTGTGAAATCGCAGAGTAGAATCGCCGCTGGGATGAGGAACCTAGAGGGCGCAAAAAAGAAAAGAGGTGGAAGAGGGCGACCGGAGTGAGTGAGAGTGATAAGAGAGGTTGGTGGGGATCAGGACGAGAAGCGGGAGTGAGGAGGGCGGAAAGTTTTAAAGAAGTGCATGCAGGAGATCGAGGACGAGGTACAGTCGTCTGAAAGACACATGAGAGAACACACTCACAGGCTTGAATGTCGGTTCTTCGTTTGAGTAGTACTGTGCTGCGATGCACTCCAGATCTTGTGGCAAGTCGAAGAGCAGGTCAGTCAGACACAGGGCGGGGAAGCCTCCGTACGTATGTGTGGTTGTGTGGTTGTGTGAATATGTGAGAGTGAGAGTCTGGAGGCCGATATGTGAGGTAAGGCAGGTCTGAAGAAAGACCGACGATGGGACAGTAATAAACAGTTGTGTGTTGCAACAACGGGGGAATCGTCGAAAGATGGGGTGCCGGAAAGTATGTATATGTATGTAGGTATGTACGGCGTACGCAGTTGTGTGAGTGTGTGTGGTGTGTGATGGATCTCGTTCTTGTGGTCTTGGGTCTTGGGTCTTGGGTCTTGGTGCTTGGTGCTTGATGGCAGGCAGGGTAGAGCTGGGAGAGGATGGCGGATGGTTTTGTACTTCTGGCTGAAAAAGCGACGCCGCATCTGCGGGAGGACGGGACAAGGTACTTTCACATAAACGGTGGCCGGGGGGCAGATACTTTGGTTGGCTTCGAGAAGAATACGGTGGGCATGGATGAGGAGGGGAGGGTAGAGGGTACGGGCCAGAGAGTTGCAGATGGTACAGGTCAGGCTGGTCTGGGTCCCAATCCCAGACCGGGGTACGGATACAACAGAAGAGAGAGACCTTAGAGATAGTATATAGTGGGGAAAGACAAGAACAAGAGGGACCGAACTGGGATGGGCAATCGAGACCATGGGCCAGAGCTCTTTACGGCGAGAAGCGGCAGCAGTGGCAGAACGGAGAATCAGACGGCAGGCAGGTGGGATGTACAATGCGCGGGTGGGTGGTGGTCACTTGTTTGTGGAGGGTGGCCGACAGACGATGGGGGTGGGTGTCTAGTGAGCGTGCCGAGGAGCCCAGTCAGCAAGAGAAGCATACTCAAGAGACTACCTACCTTGGAGGCCGTATCTATGTCCGTAGGAACATGAGAGATGAGACTGGCCAGACAGAAATCATGATGCCAAGAAGCCGAAACTCGTCCTCTTCCCTGCTTCTCTGAATTTCGGGTCTGAGGCTGAGCGTCTCTAAGCAAATGCTGGCGACAATCCGACTCGGTCTCTCTCGCAAGACTGCGCGGCAAGTCTCCGGAAATATGACTACCGACTTGTCATGATGGTTTGATTTAGGCATCGCAGTAGGACATCATGGAGCGACAGGCTGGTAGACCAGCTGATGGCTGACAAGCACAGACTGAGGGCCGACGCAATACGCAAGGAATGAGTTCTAGGAACGAGACACGGACATGACGGGAAGCGGGCAGAATGGACGAGGATCGAGCAGGGGTCGTGTTTGGCTTGAGACCGCCTCGAACTCTCGTCACGGACTCTGTCAACTCGATAGACTCTGTCATCGCCGGCGGTCGTCCCTGATCTTTTTCTTGGTACCGGAGAAGTGGCCATTGTCACGTGCTAAGGTAGCCTTCGGCGGGCTAATGTAGGGTAAGAAACTTCAGGTCTGAAGAGATGCTGAGGACGAGCTTTGGGGATTGTACTATGTGATCCCATTATGACGGCCATGTGGGAATAGGAACGCGGCGGCGAGACATGGCAGTACTGCAACTCTTGTTGGTGTTTGAGGGGCGACTGGATTCTCTGTGCGGTCTCTCGGTCTTGTGGCTCTCAGTTTGGGGATTGTGGCCGGGTATGCGTGTGTCACTCAAGGGTCGCTGGGGACGACAGATCTCGTGCGGACGAATGAGCTCAGCGAAGAGGACGATGACAGCCCGGAGAAATTGGATTCTGGGCCTTTGGGTACTGACCTTCGATGCGCCAGGTCTAGTTGGACGGGGATGCTGCCGGAAGACAGGCGATAGACGGGCGGGTCAGTCAAGGGAGAGAAGGCCAAGATGGAGAGAAATGGGGGCGACGACTCGGCCGCGCGATCGGGACGGCTAATAGAGGGAGAATAGAATAAAGAAGAATTTTTCTGAGAAAGAGAAGACGAGGAGGAGGACGGAGACATCTCCAAGCAAACAGGTGTGAGACGAAAATGGAATGGCGGTTACGGTCACAGACGGTGGGGGTTGGATTGTAGCTTGGGCCACCGTCCGTCCGCTAATTGGGTGAGTAAGATGGAGGCTGAGTGGGCAGGGAAATACGGAAAATAAAAAGCCAGTAGAAATGGGCGCTCTTCCGGCTCAGGACGCAAGGCATGCGCAGTGTGCGCTGAACCGTTATTCCATCCATGTTTGCAGTGCAGTGCAGCACCGCCTTGGATCGAGAGAAAGCCCGAGTCGACGACACAGGATGCAGCAGGAGTAGTGGAGCAACACGAGCAACCACTTTCCTGCCTGAATGGACAGGTTGGTTACCTTCAGTGTTCTGAAGGTGGAAGGTGGGGCCAAAATGACGTACCTTTGTACCTGCTCCCCAGGTGGAAAGGACGAAGCCGTTGCGATGACCAGAACGGGAAGGAAAGATACAAAAACAAGAGGTGAGCTCTGACTGGAGAGTTTCGAGGCCCTGCTGATCGGATTTACTGGTCGAGAGACGACGCCAGCAGGGGAGAACCGGCAAGCTCCAGCAGGTTGGGCATCGACGACCGCTCTCTTCCGCGATAGGCTCGCCCACGCTATTGCTACCTGAAGCCCGTTCTGCCCACCCAAGAGCCCAGTGACCTACCCAGCCTGGTGCAGCCCTCTAGGCTTATGCATCCAATGTTTCTCGCCCGACTGCTCCTATTGCTCAGCGCTGAATGAGAGCGACCACTCACACCAACGTCCTTGGATTACAGGGCGAGCGAGGAAAGGCACTGGTCGTGAAATAGATAAGTGCTTGCTTACTTCAGCTCATCAGACTGGAGGTGGTTGCATTGAACCTCCCGTGCCTGGCGTCTTATGAAATGACCACGACTCAGCTGCTATGCTGAGCATCCTGGTGTGATTGCAACCGAATAAAGCAACGCGACAAGACAGGGCAGGACAGGGCGAAGCAAACCCAGCAGAACCTTTCGCTATGAAAACACAGACTTCCTACCTTATTGACGGCATATGTGATGCCGCAAATACGTTTACCGGTAGTTCGCGATGGCCGACCCGGATAACCCTGAAGGTATCCGGAGACAGAGATACGGCATGACAGCATAACGAGTCTCCGTCCTGGAGTGGTATCGTCACTTATTCCCAACATCATCTGGCCAGCCCGGCAGGAAAAATCCCACAAAACGGCATTACTCCCGATCCGATCGATCCCTTCAACAGCCTTAGCTAGTGTCTGTATAAAAAAATTTGTCCTGTTCCAAAGCCCTGTTTTCCTTTTCGATGCGCCAAAGAACAAAGCACAATTGGCCAACCTCCTCTGTTGTAAGTTGGGATGATGCTCGCTCTCTCAGACGATATCTCAGCCACATCCCTGGAGTAAGACAGCCACCGTTCGCCTATTCCTCGGACACCCTGCCCGATATGCAAAGTCAATTCTGACATCGAGAAACGCAGAGTGGCTGCAACAGGCTACGGAGCACCGCGCGACCAAGTACAGGAAAAAAAAAATCGGTGGCTGGGAAACAACATCCGGAAACCTTTTCAGCAGCGCCGATGATGCCCAAGCAGGAATGTCAACACCAACTAGCCACTCAGCCTGAAGAGACGCGTGAGCCACCAGCTCCCCTGTGCTTCATGGCCGCATACAGCGCGGCCCATCGTCAGCAGTGAAGACCCTCACCCAAGTCTCTTCGCTATACATATGTCGGTGTGCCGTTGGACCATGGTGCTTGTTTGGGTCTCTCAACTGGAGACGAGACTCCAGAGGAGGACGAGTGAGAGGCCTCTGCGAGGTACCTTGACTCACAGAACCGCCGGTCGGGTACCTCACCTCCTCTCTCCTCCTCTCATCTCCTTCCGAGGCTTCGAGTCTCAAGACGTGGTTGTTTGCTCCTTGTCGACATCGTTGATTCACGGCAACGCGTTTCGCGTCCTCGAAGCGCGCCAGACGACCCGGCCAAGCCCGCGACCGCTGCAGGATTCGCGACGTCACGAATGTCCACCGGGGGCGTGATTCATGCGATTCTCCACCCATGGACCAGACCAACGCTCTCCGCGCATGGAGACAAGACCTGTGGCCCTGCACTGCGATGCGTCTTGCTGCAACAATCCTTAAGGTGCCTTAGGCACATACCTACAGAGAGTCCAATGCCCTCAGGCACTCTCACCTTGACCTCAGTACCTACCTTATCCAAGGTTAAATCGTCTCCTCACCTTCTGGAAAAACTCGGCCGCTGCGAAAGCCGGACCTACTGAAGTAGGTATGGTGGAAGTTGCGGTGGAGACCACCTTATTATGTCAGAGACTCAGAGTCAGGTCTTGATGGCGCCGTTTGAAAAGCGGGTCGCCCTTATAAGGACCTGTTATCGATCGACGCCGTCCCCGTCATGAGCCAATCGTATAAGTGAGGCGGGCAGACTCTACTACGGGGAGGAAGTCGCGACCTTTGCTCTCTAGACTGTGCCTTACCTTGATATTTTTTTTGTTCGGTTCTTATTTTTCACGACGAGGGTGTTAGTGATCGTGGTGACTATCGACGCCCGCTTCCAGCCATCAATCAGCTCAGTCGAATCAGTCTCGGCCAGTCGGCTTAGTTCTCCATCCCTTGCCAATTTATTTCATGAGAATTTCACACAATAAACACCGCCTTGCGTTGGAGGTACTTCACCTCAAATACAAACCATCCGAGGTACCTGACTTACACAATCACTCAGCTTCAATATCGTTTTCGGCCGCGGCCTATACTCGTGACAGACAACTAATTCTAAAAGCCCCGGCTAGAGCCACAGCTCCGATGCGTCGTTTCGCCCCGCTACGTATCGCGCGTTCCTGACGACGGAGCCCAACCTGTTGGCTAGACCAGAGCCCCGGCCCACGACCCCTAATCTGAGGCAGTTGATATCTGATCAAGAGCTTCAGACCGCTAGAATCGCTCCTTGCAAGCGCGACGTGCGATGAAATTCAACTACGGAATCTTTTCCAATTGCGCGAGACGCCCGCAACTGCTGGTCACGCTGACTTCAGATGTCCGTATAGACGTTTTCCCCCTCCTCTTTCTAACTGACATCGTTGTCTCTTCGTGCTTCTCCTGCGCCTTGACTGCACCAGAGAGCTGCTCATCATCATTACGTTCCGGGGTCTCTGTGTGGCCGACCTCTCATTGCCGCTCGCCCTGCCTTGTTCCGTCGGCCAAGTCGTCGTCGTCACGAAAGGGGCGCGGCTGACCTCAACTTCGCACCCGAACACCCGTTGTTGCCCAACCAACTACTGGATCGAGATCGGTTGGTAATCAGCCTCGCATCAACTGTGCCATAGCTCTCCAACTTTCGTTTTTCCTTTACACTATCCGTAGAGGAAAACCGAGGAACGAAGAAATGATCTATCGACTGACTAAAGCCACATTCATGCGTTCGTTTCCATCGGCGCTTGGGATAGGCTTGGCCTTACGGTGCCTGTAGAGTTGGTTGGGCTGGGTCGCTCAACCTTCGCGATACCCAGGGATCCGGCGGTTGCCAGCCGAAAACTTCGCATAGTTCGGCCGTTCAACAACTGCCAGTTCGCTAAGGAAAAGTATCCAACTTCCAACAAGGTCAATGGCTGATGATGGGAAGGAAGATCTCGTTCTGCCACTCTCGAGGCACTTTCCTGACAGGGCTGACCCCAGCGGGACGCCTGGAGTTTAGGTGACCCCTGTTCCCTGGAAATTTGGCTCAGGTCCAAGACTGTCTCTTCCGGCTCAGCATCCCGGTGAGGATCCCCAGTCTCAAATTGCCTCCCGAGAGAAGGGTTCCCAGTTCAGGTTGCGGCCGAAGTTGCCAAAGACCCAAGATATGAGAAGAAAGCTACGCGTCCTCTTCTCGAATGGCGGCGGCTGGAACTACTGATCGCCAAACCAAGTTTCTTTCTTGAATGAATGACATGACGGCCAATCCAGTCCGTTTTGTCGGTGAAGCCTCCACCGGCCGCTCAAGCTTCTCATCCCCGGGATCCACTCCGGAGCTATACTCAGACATACTCCCTTGTTCCCTCAGCTTTGAAGTCGGAGATTGAACGTCAGCCGATGGAGCCAAACCCCGGCCGCGTGCTCATGATGTGATGCCGCGATCCACAGTTTCCGTTTCACTCTTCCGACGTCATCCAGAGCCCTGGGACCGTCTAGGTCTCTCCCCTCATTTAGCATCTCCCTGCGGAAAGAGCAACGAGACGGATGCGCGCGCGATACGGCCTTCTACTTGGAAGACTCAATGTCGTGGAGCTAGCTCTCATCCAAGCTCGAAGTTTGGATCAATCAGTTCCAGAATCCATCCATGTACACGCCCGGGGTTCCTGCTCTATTGAAAAGGAGACTGAGACCGGTGGATTCCGTAAGTCGCCGGAACCTTTCCCCGTCCACAAAATCTACGCCTCCATGGCGGTGAGCGGACGTCGTGCATCACCTTAATCCACCTACGGGTATCATCCCGCTTGAAGCAAAATCTAGAGAAGGGCGAAAAAACTTCAGTCTCCAGAGCAATGACTTTTGGAGTGGAAACTCTGCTTTCTGGGCGCCGGAGCCTGCCATTGCGTCCTATCAATCGACTAATGGACGAGACATCACGAAAGGAGGGAGCACAGTCCCGCCGACAGGATCTTGTCACCCCGCCACTCATCACTTCTCAGCAACCTCCACACGCGAGTGGAAACTTTAAGGCGCATCGCAGAAAGCCGCTACGCATGTGTTAACGCGGCCCCCAACTGGACCCCGGAGATCAAGATCCTTTTCCACGACAATCCGACGTCCAATTGACACCTCGGCCCAGGTGCATACCGCGGGCAGCCGCAGAACGCGGTACGCGCGTTGCAGAGTCGTGAAGATGGCCGCACGTCGGATCCCAAAGGTCCCAAAGGTCCTCATTTCACCCGAACGGGATTCCAAAGACTCATCATCATCATGAGCTTCCATTGTCTTCACATCCTTGTGCTGATACAGGGACCCAGGATCTACATTACGGCAAATCTCTGATTGTCGATACTCGCACCAAACTAAGACCAGCCACTTCCATCACCTTCCTGTCCCAGCCCCGATGCTGCTATCTTCGGAAGTTGAAAAGTTGACTCATCCTACCCTGTCTAGAGTTGGGCAGAGTTGCTTCTCGATGGCCCCACTTCTTCGTCCAGTTGCGCCTCGCAGATGCATCATCCCAGGCTGGCGGTGAAGCGGCTCAGGGATTTTCTCCTTCGCTTTGCCTCCTTTGCCTTCCCTCTGTCCCGCGTTTCCGAATTCGGACCCCTTGCTTTCCCGCCTGGGAACTCGAAGTCTTCGTACCAAGTTAAAAACAGATTGGGTCCTGGTTTGCCAGCTCCGGGCCACTCGTATGTATGTTTGACGGGTATTCTGAAACGGAGCTTCTGCTGTCGCATACGCAAGCCGCCGCCGCCGCCGCGAGCACTATTTTTCGTTATAGAGACCCCCTGAGCCTTATTCAATAGAATGCAGAGGATGCAATAGACATTCTCCACTAGTCATACGACCGAGACTACACGACGTCACGAAGTCTCTCGGGTAAGGCGGTCGACGATTCTAAAATTAAGGTATCCGGATCGAGCTCGGTGCTGCGCTCTTGCTGCAGGTACAACAGATCGGTGTTAGTCATGTCTTCATCGTCATTCCTCGTAGAAGCTGGGAGAAAGGCATCAGCGATGTTGTGTCTTCGTGTCAGATCAGATATGGCACGATAAACGAAGAAAATCAATAATGGAGTCCCGAAACTCGATGTCCCAAAAGTCCAGATTCTAAATACGACTCAAGGGGCTTGAACTACTAAGTTTTTCCCCGCCGGCCACGCTTTTCTTTTCTCGATAAAGGCACAAGCGGCAAGGGATTAGCTGACTGAGACTCACTGAGTGTTGTCAAACTTTGGGGACGGGAGGAAGCTTCCCAGCACGTGTAAGCACAGCAAGAGTGCAAGGGCCAGCGTCGAATCTGCGCGTTTGTCGTGTCGGGCGGTCTAGTTGTTTCGTGATGCATTGAGTTCTTGTAATCGGAACTCTGGGCTGTAGTCTAGTTCGCGGGTTCGAATGGCGTGCTTCTGTCAGTGTATCATATGTTCAAGGGGAGCCTGTCGACCCATCATCCTTCTTGTCTGCCCGTTACTCCCTGTCTTTTTTGCGTGATGTGGAAAGAAGTCCGTTCCTCGTTGCCAGTGCGGAGTTGACAAGAGGGGTATCTCAAACGTTAGCGCAACGAACGAATCCTCTGTAAATCCAACATATTACATCAGATTTCGAAGTAGGAACGCATGCGAATCTCCATGAGGTTGTCAGACGAAAGAGGATTATATCGGGTTTCCGTACAACGCCGGAATAGCTGGGCTTGTTACCAACATGGTAATTCCCGATACCGAGTTGCAGAGCGGCTCGAGATGCCCGGCAACGGACGCCAACTTACCCCGTGCTCAAGACTGAAGTTCTTCATTTTCGTGAGTTCGGACATCGCTCTTAACAGACACGCACACCAAACTCTGGTGTGCCAGGAAGAAGGTTTTCGGCAGTCTATGCGCCTAGCATGGTTCCCACGGAACGTCAAATGTTTGCTCGCGGGGTTTCGAGAATCTCGAGCATGGGAGTGCCGATCTCGCAGAATCTGCGTGATATAGGGTCATGGCAGTCTCGTTCTATACGTATTTTAGGCTTTGGAGTAGCGGGACGGATCTCTTGAAGTGTGCTTCTGCCTGTACTGCGCCTGGATCGAGGGACATTTCTGAAGTTTTGCTACAACTGGGTTGCAGGACCAAGCTGCCTCCGTGGCTCCTGATTGTTTCTGACAGAATATCTACAATGCGCAGTGTGTGAAAGAAATAGTATGGTCGCCTTGTCGATCCAGTTCGAATTGATCATCCATCACGTTTCCTCAGAAGGGCCTCTGGTCTCCTCGTCCGATGTCAACTGGTCACATCCAGCCCAGGCCGACCTGCCGGAATACCTACTCCGTCAACAGAGTACTTCCATTCTCCCTATGAGGTGCTCCGGACGAGGAGCCCCATGACGGACCCTCAGCACACGGTCGTTCGACCCGGCATCGACGGTCGAGGATGCCGCCGGTTATGAACTTTACCAACGAGCACACAGGTTCGCCGGGCCGTCCGTTTGCGAGCGACCACTTGCGGCTAAACCCTGCAACATCAATGTTCAAAGAAAAGAAATAAAACTTTCAATGAAATACTATGTCTGGTTTTCAGATTCTGGAGGCCGAATGTCAGAGTATATGAACGAAAAAGTGTCGTTTCGTGACAGCGTTGGATCTTCCGGGAGGCCGTTGAAATGACTCACGTAAGGCCGGAAAGCCAACCCGTAGATTTGTGGTGGTTTGTCATCTGCAAGCTCCGTCCTTTGATTATCTCGGATTATCAGTCGAAGTGTGGGGCTCTCAAGTCGATTGCACTATGTATCGGAATACGTGAGGGAGGATATCAGAAGATAAGAATGATCTTAGTAAAATACTTCTTCTTGGCATGTTCTCGTTCGCCTTTGCCTCGCGGGAGAGGCAAACAGGGGAAAAAATAAGTACATCTTGTTCGATTACGATGCGTCTGTGTTCTCCCAGCAAATAGACTCTCGGATATAGACTTTCACCAAGGGCCCTTCCTCCCTGCCTCCCATTTCAAAGCAACCAAAAGCAAGTTCGTTTTTTTTTTTTTTTTTTGAGCTTTGGTAACTCAAGATGTCGGTCATGGTGTGCCACAGGCGGGAGAATCGAGAATTTCCCAGTCTCGGGATGTGATTCCGTTTTTTTCTTTTAAGTTCTGGTTGCTGACTTTGATCCCACCAGTTCCCACCAGCTCCAGACACGCGCTGCGGTATCGTTTGACATTGACTTTCTGCTTGAGGTCGGTGGTCTCTCAGGCTTTGGGAAGAGATACGGAGGATGCCACTGGTCAGTTGGAGCAGAGTTTTTTGACGATGGCAAGGTTAAGGATTCGGCTGTTCTTCGCCTCTTCGAACTAACTAATCTTAATCATGAGCTCGATCGATCATTGGGTTTGGTCTCTTGGCGCAGGCCGTTAATTTGCTTACACATTCATGAACTGTGACGGGCCTGCATGGTCCGATTTACTCTTTACTCACTTCACTTGACTGAGTTTGAGCTTATGTCCTTGTTGATTGTTTATACAAAACATGTAATGAACGAAGAATGAAGCTGAAAACTCACATACGCGTTACTTAAGTGGCTTTTTACCACGCTTGAATTCACGAGTTAGCGACGCGAGATTGTGCTTTCCTTCCGCAGCTGTCTCAGCCGATATCCAGCCTTAGAATTGGGACAAACTGCGAGTGAGCGTCCACTCACAGGTCATCCTGTCAGCTTATGGGAATGTACGCGCATGGGGAAAAGACTATCAACTCACAGGAGAAAATCACACCAGGCGTCCATCCTAGCTCTCCCCTCATTCACCATTAGATTACAGAGCACATGCAAGGGTTCGTCCATCCTCAGAACCCGATATCTGAGAATCTTCAATCGCGCCATTCGTTCTGAAGCCTTGATCAGAAGGACAGAGAGCATTCCGAAATAAAAAAAAGATCCAATGATCCCTGACTACACTGGCTCCTGTGTCTTCAAACCAGGCTGACACCGAGGCTTACAGACTAAGATACCGTTGTCATAAGTTGCAACTGCATTTGGGTCTCGACCACGGCTATACCAAACGCGACGCGGATTGGTGGCAGCGCAGAGACTGTGTCTTCCAAATCTCGTTTCTAACAAGGTCCAATGATCTCGAGATCAAGTCGAGGACAACGTGGTCTGATGCAGAGCAAATGTTCGGTCGAGACGTAGTTTGGCCTGGCATTCAGAAAACACACTGAGTGACGGCACTGATCAAGGACGATTACAGTGATGTGTTCTTCGCTTGTGACAATGTATTTGCCCGCTGTCAAGGGGCCCTATGATAGACTGTGATCTTTGGGATATTGTTTGATGTCGTCTCCTATTCCAGGCGCAGGGTAATGGCGCACGGAGCTTGATGACGTGCAAGTTGAACCGCATCCTCTTACGAGGCTGCCTTACTGAATTCAATGACAGCTGTAGATATTCTGGCCAGTAACGAAAGGGTCTAATCCACACTTTCTAGGTAAGTCGTAGCGTAATTTTATGCCATTAGATTGGTGAGGACTGTATAACGTATCGAGCAACTGTTTATACGCTAATATCCAGCGACACCAAGATCGGCCCTTCTCGATGAAGAGACGGAGTCCACAGATCAGTGAATGCTAGCTTTACTCTCCAAAAACAAATGATTTACTCTAAAGGGTTCGTCAATAAAACAGTGCTGATGAGAGCAGTTTTCAACGTATAAACCACTCAACTATATCAGCTCGACCTATTCCCATCATCATGAACTTGCCGGCCCCAAGACAATCTATATCCAGTTGATGGCTTGGCATTCGGAACTCCAAAACCTGTGCGAGATACTTCCCTGCGTCGTCGAATGAAATTGGATAAGCTGTGAGGATGTTATGTGCCAGCTCGTGTCCGCCGACGCCCACCTTGAACGCGAGAAACCAGAGCCCTCATTATCCAGTTGTTCCCTTCCGACTCCCGGTTTAGTAGGAGCCTGGATCGAAGGGATAGACCAAATAAATCGTCTTAAGGGCTCCACACGACGGCTTCTGGTATCAGCAAAATTACACCAAGCTGTATGAGATGGGACTTTCTGAAGATGTGCACACGCCGGTGCGTTCCAGCCCACCGAGGCACCAGTAGTAACAGAACTCTCGAAAACAAAAATGAGGCAACCCCCTACCAAAGTCGAAATGGATTAGCATAAGGATCATATCAAGGACGGTAACATCGACCGCGAGTGGTAGTTCCCTTAACCAGCTGAAGACTTCTGCCATCTTTACCCAGCAGTTTACCCATGTTTTACACTTATGAACGGGAAAGGCGACAGCTGATTCTACCTGAATTGGTATCATCGCCTCTTCACGCACACGTGTTGTGTGCGCCTCTCAGACCACGATCGTGCGATGACATCAGCACGGCTCTGCAGCCAAGGGGACTTGGTGTCAACAGCTACCGCAGCTGTCTTGTTCGGATCAGCGACTCCGTGATCATCATCATCTGTGACATGAAAGCGACTGGTCCAGCGGCGTCTCGTTCATGCATGAGTGGCAAGGGTCTGTGGATGACAAACACAGATATTAATGAAGCGCAACTGCGGCGTTTTGGCACCTGTGATACTGGCTTCGTCGGTTATCTCATCTCATGACTTTGGTCAAATAACATGGGATCCTGATGGGGCTCGCGTAACGTTGTTATCCCAGTGTTATTTAACGAGCCATGTTCGCAAGGCCTATGACCGGGTCTGTCGAATGTTTGGGGCCCTTCGCTGCAGGCTCGAGGAGCTGTTCGAAGGAATCTTTAAGCAGTACTCAGGCTTTCTAACCACAAGAACTTGGCAGGAGACTCCCGTTTGCCACGCCAGTACCGCGGCAGCTGGGTTTTGAAGTTTGTCATCGGTCATGACGATAGTAACGATTTGTTGTATGAATCTGTCGGTCAAATTTCGTGGAGCCTGTTGAGGGTGTGGCCAGGGAAGCCATGTGCACTCGTTTACGAGAGATGGGATTTCGCCGAGCATCACGGTATTAGACTTCACCGCCAGCAGAGAAAATGCCGGAGACTGGCCCGCGCGAGCTTCACAGCAGCAAGAACCAAGCATAACGCCAGGAGAGCTAGACTGCGCGTTGGCTATGTTTGTTTCGTCCTGCGTCCTTGCTTAAGTAAAGGACGTCGTCACTACCTGTTTTTATGTTCTGTGTTGGTCTTTCCAGCGCAGGTGCTGAACGGCGTTGGAAACAATGGGCCGCCATCAGCACTTCGATTTCCTGCTATTACTTGTGCGCTTTCAAGATGAGCTCACTACCTGGGGTTGATAACATGTCGTCATGAGGTAGCATTAGGGATGATCTGCAAGAGCTATAAGGCTTCTCGGCGCGTGGATTTGCCTATATAAACTTTCATCAACTGCAATGCATCAACACCGTTCCTGTCCCCCAAAAGCATTTATCAAGACGACTTATCATTCCCTGTGTCTGAGGCTCTCGAGACCGTATGACAAAGTTGCCTGCCTGGCCGCGTAAAGAAATCCGAAACTCCAACATACAGCCTTCTGCTGCTGCAAATGCAATGCGTGTTTGCGTTAATGTATCTTTGTCGTAGTAGTCCTAACCTATACTCCTCCAATTCTATTTTGGCAGGGCGTCGTAACCAAGGCAAGCACGGTGACTGGTCGAGCTCGGTAATCAAGAGGGATGGTACTTAAATCACTCAAATGCAGACCCTGAACCCCGTGTCATTGCTCTAGCGATCGTGCCGGTTTCTTTGCTTTCCGCATACATTTAAGAAACGCCAGCCAGCTGCATCAGGCGCTCGCCGGCTCTAAGGTTGGCGTACTCGTACGCCTTAGATTCAGGAGGGAAAGTACCATTTGCAGCCCAGAGATCAATGAGGGGCTGCATGGGTTCAAGTTCGTGGGGCTTGAGCATGTCTAAGGCGGTGGCGGTTAGGATGAAGTGACTGAAGCAGCTGTTGAGGGACTTCTCCAGGTTCAAGTGGTAAAAGGGCTCGGTGAAGTGGGCCCAGTAGAGGTGAGAGTAGACGCGGAACATCTGGCGGAAGATGGTCTGGCATACGTCGATGAAGTTCTGGGGGAAGCCGGAACGCTTGCCCATCCAATCAGGCTCACCCGGATTCGTAAGCTGAGAGAGCGGCGTTGTGGTGATGGCAGGGTTGTGCGCATAGGAGACGCCCGAGGGGTCAGTCGGGAAGATGTTGGTGTCGTCGATCTTGCCCGAGATCCATCTCTGCATAAGAGTCATGTACTCATAAGCTGGAAGTTCGACGGGCTCTCGGCGGCTGTTTAGCCAAGTGAATGAGTGGTTTCTGCAAGGCATTAGACAATGAGTGACATGGCAAATTTGTCCAACTCACGCTCCGGCGGACATTCTCGGGCAAGTTGTCGCGTTGCAGATAGTCGTGCCATCCTCCTCCTTCTCGTGAACAACGCGGACGAAATTCCACAGATTTCTGTAATGCTCGACAACTAAAGTATGGTTAGACAACGGTGAAGTGTCATAAGAAAATATGTCACGTACCCTGATGAGCGATCCACTCGCCTTGCTCAACCGTCTTGGGCCTCGCACTCAAGGTCATGAAGTTGCCCTTGACGATGTGCTTGCCATAATTGGAATTTAGCCAGATCGGCATAGGCTGGGGCAGATGGTAGGAGTTGAGGAGATCGTCGCCGTTAGCCATACCGCCCTGATCGTCCATGCCAATAGTCTGGGCGAGAGAAGGAGAGTTGGGCAGAGGCGGAACACTGGGCGCCTTGACCGGGGCCTGGTTTTGGGGGACCTGCGACACGGTCGGTGACGAAGGCTGACCGGCGGTAGAAGACGTAGGAGACTTATTTTGTCCAGACGGTTTGTTGGCGGCACCCCGGAAGCGGGCGTTACTGTTTGTCAACGCCTGGTTAGTAGATGAGACCTGAAAACCACGAGAGCCCCGCAACGCGGAGAAGACAGTCGAAATCAGAAACAGGGACCACTTGGGCCCGCCACCAGGAGACACTAAGGCCTGAGAGCTTTGCCTCCTCATGTTGAGGGAATCCGACTAAGAAAAGGCATAGTACGGGGCCGGAGGGGGTTGTGTTGGCAATCTAGGGATGTCTCAGACCGCAAGCAACTGGGGTCATCGCGCAAGGCTGGTGTCTGGCAAAGCCAGACAATGCCTAAATTGACGAGAATTGTTGACAAAGCCAGTGGATCGAAAGGAGACGGGTTTCGAGGATATGGCCAGGATGTTGCCTTCGCCCAGGCAGACCAAGCTTCTATGGTACCGATGACCATGTGCTCTCGTAAGTGTTGAAGAAGGCACATGTCTTTGAATTGGTTCTTGGAAAAGGCGGGGCCAAGGAGGTGGTAAAAAGCTGTTGAACCCTTTTGACCAGGGCGAGCATTGGCTACAATCTCAGATGCCGATTATCGTGGTGACGCCGTCCCACTCCGCCGAATCTTGAGGATGTGACCAAGCTGGTAGAGATTCAACAGTCCCTCATTCGCTTCCACCATGACTGATCCCGCTGCTAGACCCAGCATCATGTTGCAGGTATTTTGTTGCTTCCAGACTCCATTTACTTGGAATCCC
Source organism: Colletotrichum ledebouriae (assembly GCA_036785755.1). Taxonomy (NCBI): domain Eukaryota; kingdom Fungi; phylum Ascomycota; class Sordariomycetes; order Glomerellales; family Glomerellaceae; genus Colletotrichum; species Colletotrichum ledebouriae. Next base: position 14,531 of record JAVHLU010000685.1, on the reverse strand, counting down.
CAGCTAGGTGTCTGGTGGCTAGGAGTATTGGTTCATTGCCTAGTGGTGAAAGTGTCGACCTCGATTTCGAATTTTGTTGCCACCTTTTTCACGACCTCAGTGTCGAAAAGTGAGGTGAGCAGATAGCGTGTGCTTGCACTCAAGCATTGAAGACATTTGAGATCGAAACATCAAGTGCACATACCCTTGGCTGCACATCTTGGTGTCTTTTCTTTCGACCTGGTGCTCCAAGGCATGAATGATAGCCCAGACCACCCCGCAACAGCAGCGCAGGAGACAAGTTGTCATCTGACATAGCTGGTCTCTGACAGCAGCCATCAATGCAGCAAAAGCTAAATGTGATGCTCAGATCGCCTTTCGTGTTGACAATTCGGTCTGCCCCCAAGTTGAGATGCACCCCATGTTTCGGGGTCGGGCCGGTTGCATGTACCAAATGACGGCTGCGGGCTGCGGCGCTAGCCGAAGAACCAACTTCACAGCTGTCTGTTGTGCAGCCGTCATGACACCTTACGTGGCAGACAAGTATTTGAGGTACCAGCGGGGAAATAAGGCATCGGGGAGAGAAGAAACACAAGAACGAGGAAATGCAAAATCAGAAGCAGGCGCAAATTCAATCGGACAAAGCTGGAAGCAACTCACATTCCTGAAAAGAGGTTCGACATGATAGAGCCAAACTACCGCGGTGAGGGGGAGGCGGAGGGGATTATATGGCTGGGTCGACCGGCACTCCTCCTGGAAGGGTTGTAGGGGTTAGGGAGTAGGTTCTCCGGGCTGACGATTCAGAATTCAGACCGTTTGACAATTGAAAAGCGGTCGGATATCAAGCAAGGAGAGAGGGTTAAGCTGAAAAGGGGCGGTTGAAGGTGAGCTTCTTCGGGTTCGCTCCTGCATCCAAACAGGAGTAGCAGCATGAGGGACGCTAGACTGGAAGTGCTGCATTAAGCGAGTGCACGGTCCTCAACCTCCACAGCCTTGGGTCGTGATGGTCCCTCGCCCCTTCGCTATTGGGCTGCCGCTAGACAGAAAGAAGGGTCTTTTCAGCCTCGTGTGGCGTGCAGGGAGGTTGGCAAACAGACGGTGTAGCATTTAATCACATAAAATCTCCTCTCAATAAAGGAGTCGCGATCAGATCACCTGCCATTCCAAATGAACCCCCACAGCAGACAAGTACTCCGGCATAAATCTACCAAAGCCTATCAAACAATTGTCCGTCCCGGAGCGGGGATCACCTATCACACTCTCATCCTCCGAGAGTGAAAGTGGGATGGGCGGCAAGTGATCACGTGGCGGTGTCAAAATCATCAGCCACTCCTGCTTGTAGCTCAACTCACCCGCCGACCAATTGAGTGGGTCAAATTTTCGCCTTAGCAGGGATCCGCAAGCTACCGATACCATTTCAACATCAGCAACGAGGAAGGTCACACCCATTGCCTTCCCTCAAAATTTTGTTTTCAAAAACAAGACGCAGCAATGTCTGATTCTGAAGAGTTGGTCGAGCTTCCCGAGGATGAGGCGGACGATGATCTCTTCGGCGACGAGCCAGCGGACGACGTCCAAGAGGACCGCAGTCGCGCTGGCAGCGAACGCGCCGCATCCGATCAAGATGCGGGCGAAGACGGAGAAAGATTCGATGCGGCGCCACCATCAACGGACTACGAGACCAAAGTGATTGAGGCTGTCGAAATGCAACGTCACCGCATCCCCAAATCGAAAGAGCAAAGAGTGAGTTGACGCGACCAAACAGTTCGTCGCAACATGCTAAACATACGTAGCTTGGATCTCTCCGCGTTCCCAAGTTCTTCCGATTCGTCCCGACCTTGTACGACCCCGATACATTCGAGCCCACCGACGAAGACGTAGAAAACGCTAAGGCCGACACGCCAAAGATGGACATCCGTGTTCGCAGGAATGGCAACAAGCTGCAGAGCAATGCCATGATTCACAGATGGAGTGACGGCTCAGTTACCATCACGGTTGGCGACGAACATCTCGAAGTCACGCACAAGGCGCTAGCTCCCGGCCCTGATGAGCCATACTCTGACCTCCAAGACGGACACTACTACGCCGCTGCGGCTGAGTACTCGAGCAACTTCTTGATGTTCGTGGGTCACGTCACCGACCAGTTCATTGTGCGCCCAGGAAAGGAAGTGCAAGATGATGCGCTGGCAGCCCTCGCAGAACGCATGGCCACCGTCACGCAGAAACCCACAGAAAAAGACATGATCATCAATACCATTCAGGACCCAGAGCTGAGAAAGCGACAGGCAGAGCAAGCAGAGAAGGAGCGCATGAAGGCGCAGCGTCGTCGCGAAAACGCAGCCGCGAAGCTGACAGATGCCAGTAGGGGATACGGACGAGGTGGAGGTCTTTCCATTGGAGACTTGGAGGGTGGTCGCCGCTCTGGAGGTTCTCGCAAGAGGGGTGCGGCTGGCGCACCGAAGCAGAAGAGAAGGCGCCCTGAGTACGACTCTGACGATGACGCACCCGCCGGGGCTTACAGGCAGAATGACTACGACATGGAAGACGACTTCATTGTCGGCAGTGACGAGGACATCAGTGAAGGCCCTGACGATGACAACGAGGAGATTCTGGATGACGAGGACGAGGACGAGAGGCCGCGTGGCAAAAAGCGACAGAAGACGTCGGACGACGAGGATGCTGACGGCGACGACGACGATATGATCGAGGCCAGCGGAAGAAGCAGACGTCGCCAGGTTGTGGACGACGACGATTCTGAGTGAGCAATCCCACGGAAGGCTAATTACGCGGGACATTACCCACTGCGCATCATGCGCTGTATAATATTCAAAGTTTCTTTCGAAGGATGGAGAAGAATGATGTGGACAGCCCAAAAAAAAAAAGGTACGATGTACGGCGTTCACACGACAGAAATTATATACGAATTGCCGTGATGTCTAAATGATGAGCTCATCGACGGCTGTTTGACGACAAGAACTCTGCCATATCAGGCTAGTTTGGGCACGGTGTTCGCAACGGTGGAACACGTGCTGCAATGGACGAGTTTCTTTGTCACGGAAATAGGCCGTTGGCTGTAGGATTGACTTTGTTGGGAATTGATTGATTGATCAGCGAGGGGAATCGCAGCAACTTGAGTCCTCGTTGATTCACTTCCGATTCCGAGTCTCGCAATACGAAGCTATAGATAACTCTAGGTTGCAAGTACAATTGCGTGCTCTATCTATGGTCTATCAGGACCCTGTCCATCAAATATGGTACTTGTATGGAGCGGTGTTACGCCGAGAAGAGAGAGCGCATTCATCGGAAGTGGGAGACAAAGGTATTCATTGGAGACGCGGAAAGACGCGAAATCAAAACCATTGTCACATGTCGGTAGCTAGTGCCAAGCGCCTCCTGCACCTCACTCAGCATGGGACGGCACAGCTAAACAGCTTCCCCAGCTGCCCCCCTCCCACCTCCCACCCAATTTTCCAACTCGGGTAGCAATGGAACTCGACGGACGCTGGACTCGCTGGGACGGGTGGGGCCAGGTCTCGTGGGCATCCCGTACAACCTTAACCAAGTCGCTGCACACCGCAAAAAAGCAATGGGCAAGGCACCCGGTTTACACCTCAACTTACCCCTCCGCAAAACCTTATCTTACCCCTCCCCATAGCGCTAAACAGCTTTAAGTATAGCTACTAAGAGGCTAAGCTATCTTAGGGGGAGTAAGCTAACCTCCTAGGAGCTTAACTTAGCTATAAAAGTATCTAGAAATAAAGTAAAGAAAGTATTATATAAAGTATAAAAAATAAGCTAAAAACTCTCTATATAGGGTATATATAAAATATAATCTAATTATATTCTAAATACCTTTTTAAACTATTTTTATTATATATCCTATTATGTATATTATACTATTACCTAACCTAATTAATCTCTATATAATAATAGCTATATCCTTGAGTAGATAATAATAGCGTATTATAATCCTAAATAATATTAATATAAGTAAGGATTATAATTAAATTATAATTATAAATACTAAGAAATAAGATATCTTCTAGCTTCTTAAAAAGCCTTAATACTAGGACTTAAAGGAGTTATCTTATAAGGAAAAAGCTCTTAACTTTATATTACTTATATTTATAAATAAGGTAAATAATATAATTATAAGGTATTTAATAATTTAGAAAGGGATTAAGCTAAAAGTATAAGATCTATTAAATAATACCTAGTAATTATATACTTACTATATCTAAGTAATTCTTTAAAATATATTTCAATAATAGTTAAGATATAATATTAAAATACCTTTAGTATATTAAATTAATAATATAAAGACCTATAATCTTCTCTTCTTTAGAGAATATATTATATTTAATTAAAGTAAAAGAAGTAATATTCTATAAGTTATTTTCTAACCTTCTATTTATTTCTCTAGGTAATATTACTTATATTATTAACTTAAGAGGTAAAGATAAATTTAAAATAAAGAGTATTCTAAATATTATATATTAAGTTCTATTATAATTCTATTATAATACTAATATAATATAAACTAAGTATAATACTTATATATTAGTACTCTAAGCTAAGTAAAAGAAATCTTTTTATTATTCTTTTAAACTTATTATAAAAAGTAAGCTATAAGTTATATTAGAGTTTAAATCTACTTAAAGTTAGCTATAGAACTCTAAGAGATTAAGGTTACTAATCCTTCTAATATACTAGATATTATTATAGGCTACGCCCGGGTTAAGCCTACCTAGGCTTCTACCTAGGTTTACTACCTTAGGGAGCTACCTAGGGCCTACCTAGGGCCTACCTAGTTATTCCCTATAGACTAGCGAAATCTCTACTAGAGAGGAAAACTTCCCCTTTTCCTCTTTAGCTTAAATAAATAATATTATAATAACTTCTTATTAAATAAACTTAGGTCTAACCCCTTATATATTTAAGCTTATTATTATAATAATAATAATAAGTTAAGCATTACTCCCTATTAGTTAGTAAGATAGTTAATAATAATAAAGCTAAAACTTAAGATAAGCTATTAAAAGCTAATTTAGTAGTAGTAATAAAGTTACTCTAGTAATAGTTATAAGAGGTTAAATAGGGAAATAGCTAATATATAGCTATATAAACCCCTATAAGTATTACTAATAAGGTATTAGTAATACTTAGTATAATACGCTAGAAGTTATTACCCCTACCCCTAAAACCTTTAAGTAAGTAGAAGGAATATACTACCTAGGTATAATAAATAAGATATAAGATTACTATAGATAAGGCGTTCTATACTATAGATATAGAGGTATAATACCTTATTAACTCCTACTTAAATACTATACTCTAGTATTATAGGCTACGCCCGGGTTAAGCCTACCTAGGCTTCTGCCTAGGTTTACCGCCTTAAGGAGCTACCTAGGGCCTACCTAGGGCCTACCTAGTTATTCCCTATAAATTAGTAAAATCTCTACTAGAGAGGAAAACTTCCCCTTTTCCTCTTTAGCTTAAATAAATAATATTATAATAACTTCTTATTAAATAAACTTAGGTTTAACCCCTTATATATTTAAGCTTATAGGTTAAAATGCCCGCATAGTATTTCCTGAATTGTGCTTGCGAACTGGGTGAATTTGTTGTAGTCTTTTTGCGAAGGGGCTGCGGCGTAATTCCGAACTTAATATTTAAGCTTATTATTATAATAATAATAATAAGTTAAGCGCTACTCCCTATTAGTTAATAAGATAATTAATAGTAATATAGCTAAAACTTAAGACAAGCTATTATAAGCTAATTTAATAGTAGTAATAGAGTCCCTCTAGTAATAGTTATAAGAGGTTAAGTAGGGGAATAGCTAATATATAGCTATATAAACCCCTATAAATACTAGTAGTAAGGTACTAGTAATACTTAGTATAGTATACTAGAAGCTACTACCCCTACCCCTGAAGTTTTTAAGTAAGTAGAAGGAACATATTACCTAGGTATAATAGATAAGGTATAAGATTACTATAGATAGGGCGTTCTATATTATAGATATAGAGGTATAATATCTTATTAACTCCTATTTAGATATTATAGCCTAGTAAGTAGTCTCTACTTTTTATAAAACTAGGGGGGGTAGGGGAAAATATAACCCTAAGGACTTTATAGCTTACCTAGATTAGATATATAAGGACCTAAATATCTAGTTATAAGCTATAGCCTAACTATAAACCCTCTAGTAGAAAGAGAATAAATCCTTAATAACTTTCTTATTAAGATTTAAGTAAATACTAGCTAATATAAGTAATATAAACTAGCTTAGTTAAGTCTAGATCTTACTTCTAGAGGCCTCCCTTACCCCTAGGCTAAGGGATTAGCTAATTACTATTAACTTATTAGCTAATTATAATAGCTAGCTCTTAAAGGTCTAGAGTATTATATAAAAAGTAGAGCACTAGAAGGTTACTAATAACTACTTAATAATTTATTAGAAACTTATTACTAAGGATACTAAGGGGGATTCTTATATAACTAGAGCTATATATATCTTATAAGTTAAGGAGGTAAGATATTATAACTACTAAAACTCTAGGTCCTCCTTAGGTACCTCCCTAGTATAATACTAATAGCTTTAGAAAGGTATAAGGAACCCTTATACTTATTATACTTATAGAGCTAGAAGTTATATTATTTAGCGCTATCTTAATAAAAAAGACTAGCTACCTAGGGTTATAAAAATAAAGATTTTAAAAGAAAGATTTATATATTATAAGATTATAAATAACTATTAAGTAATAGCTAACTCCTTAGAAGAAAATAAGGAGTTAGGAAAAAACTAACTCTAGAGCGAAATTAGGCCCTAGAGCTTATTAAAAAGGAGATATTAAGTTAGAAAGAATATAAATAGGAATAAGTAGCTAATAATAAGCTTATTATTATTTAAGTTAGAGTTAATAGAGAATATCTAGCTTATACCCTAGTAAATACTAGGAGTAATATTTATATAATAATTAACCTTTCCCTAGCTTAATACCTTTACTTTTTATATATTAAAAAGAGATACTAACTTATAAGGGGGTATATACTTAATAAACTATTACTAGGTAATATACTAAGTATAATAGCGTTTAATTTAGAAACGAGTAGTTATACCTAGTATATCTTTATATATATAGTTAATAGCCTAGACCTTAATATCCTCTTAGGGTACCCTTAGATAGAATAGAACTAAGTTATTTATAATACTATAGCTTATTAAGTATATTATAAGAGGGGATAAGTTAGGCTATACCTAAAGGATTAAGAAGAAACGCCCCTTCTAAAGGAAATAAAGGCTATAAGGTTCCTTAATATACCTTTATTCTCTATAATTTATTAATACCTAGCGAGATAATAGAGTAAGTATTAAGAGGGTATTATAGAGTTATTAGTATAAGCTATTAGCCTAGCTAATATTAAGAAAGCCTTAAACTTAAAACTAAAAGAGGATTAATAATACTATTTACTAAGCTAGGTCTTAAGGGAGTTTCCTAACCTATTTAACCCTAATAAGGCTTATTTACTACCCCCTAGGTAACTAGGGGTAAACTACTAAATTAACCTTATATTAGAACTAGATAGAAGGGAGCTATTATTCCCTTAGGGCCCCCTTTATAATATATTAAGAGAAGAGCTACTAGTATTAAAAAAAACCTTATAAGACCTCTTAAATAAGGGGTTTATTAAGGCTAGTAGCTTATCTATTAAAGTATTAATACTCTTTATAAGGAAGCTAGGGGGAGGAATTTGCTTTTATATTAACTATAAAGCCTTTAATATAATTACTAAGAAAGATTACTACCCCCTCTTACTAATCTCTAAGATATTATATTAAATAAGTATAGCTAAGTAATATACTAAGCTAGATATAGCAATAGCTTTTTATAAATTAAGAGTAATAAAGGAGTACTAAGAGAGAACTATATTTTATACTTAGTATAAGTTATTTAAGTAAGTAATTTACTTATTTAGTCTAGTTAGTACCCCTATTAGCTTCTAGTAATATATTAATAATACTTTATAAGACTTCCTTAATAATATTATTACTATTTATATAAATAATATATTAATCTACTCTAATAGAATAAAAGAAGACTATAAGAGAAAGGTCTAGGAGGTCCTCTAGAGGCTAGTAGATATAGGGCTAAACCTTAACCCTATAAAATATAAGTTCTTAGTTAAGAGGGTTAAGTATATAGGGTTTATAATAATAATAAGAGAGGGTCTTTCTTCTAACCCTAAGAAACTCTAGGTAATTATTAAGTAGTTACCCCCTACTACCCTAAAAGGGGTCTAGAGCTTCCTAGGGTTTATAAACTATTATAATATATTTATATTAAAATATAGGGATATTATTAAACTACTAATACTACTTATTAGGAAGAATATAATATTCTAGTAAGGAGATAACTAAGAATAAGCATTCTTATAGCTTAAGTAGCTTTTTAATACCTAGCTAGTATTTTATTAGTTTAACTTAGAAAATAAGACTATTATTAAAACTAACTATTTAGGATTTATATTAAGAGGAGTATTCTTATAAGTTAACTTAGAGGGTACCTAATATCCTATAGTATTCTACTTATAAAAGCTCTTATTAATAGAGTATAACTACTTTATTTATAATAAGGAGCTCCTAGTAGTTCTTTCTTACTTATATATATAGAGGGTAGAGCTATATAATATAACTACTTTTAAAGTACTAACTAACTACTAGGAGCTTAAATACTTTATAAAGAAATAATACCTTATAGAGCGCTAGAGCTAGTAAGTAGAGGAGCTATTTTAATATAACTTTATTATTAAATATTACCCTAGTAAGGAAGTAATAGCCCCTAATACCCTCTCTTAGAGAGAATAGAATATACTATGAGGGTAGGATAATAAGTAGAAGTAAGGGAGGGTCTTATAGCTAATACTAAACTACGCCTACCCCTATAGGGACCTTATAGCTAGCCCCCTAGTAAGGAGAAGTTAGAAGGGCTATATTAATATCCTAGATATTATAATCTTTAATAGTAACCCTAAACTATAAGTATTATAGCTAAAAACTATAAAGAAGAATATAATATATAAAGCTATATATTATATAGTTACTTACTAGCTTTAGAGCCTCCTACTAAATATTAAAGCTAAGGTTTAAATTAGTAAGTATAATATTAATAGTTAGAGAAGGCTAATATTTAGAGGGAGGCTATAAGTACCTAGCGGGGAGGATAATAATAACCTACTAGGTAAGCTCTATATAAAAATTATTTAATAGAGCTATAACTTAAGTATAACTACTTACCTAGGCTATAATAGCACGCTAGAAATAATAAGCTAGTAGTTCTATTAGCTAGGATAATTATAGATAATATAGAGATTTATAAGGAACTATAATATCTATAGAGGGATATATATCTAGAGGTAAGCTAAGAGGGGCTTTCTAAAGCCCCTAATAATACCTACTTAGTTATATTCTAACCTCTTAATAGACTTTATTATAGACTTACTACTTATAAAGGATAATACTAGCTAATACTTATAAGTTATAGTAAATAAGCTAGGTAAGTTAGTAATATTAGAAGAGATAGGTACTATAGAGGTAGAAGCTTATACCTACTAGTTCCTTATCTTATACTTCTAGTTCTATAAGTTCCTAAGTAGTATTATTAGTAATTAAGGGTCTAACTAGGTAAGCTACTTCTAGGCTAAATTCTACTACCTTACTAGTATAAGGAGGTTATTAAGTACTATATACTACTTATAAACTAATAATAATACTAAGAGATAGAACTAGGAGATATAAGCTATCCTATAGGTATTTATAACCTAAGTATAAGATAACTAGGGATAGCTCTTACTTATTACTTAGCTAGCGCTCTATAATAAAGTTAGTAATATAACTAAGCTCTTGCTATTCTTCTTAGAATATAGGTACTATACTAACCCTATACCTATAGTAAATAATATAATAGAGGAGACCCCCTCTAGGGATATAATAGCTACCCTCCTAATAATAAGACTATAAGAAGTAATAGACTTTATCTAAATAAGTATTATAGCTACTTAGTAGTATAGCGAGGAGAATATAAACTAGTATAGGATACCTATAGAGGAGTATTAAATAAGTAATAAGGTTTAGCTTTTAATAGCTAACTATAAAAGCCCTAGGCTTAATAAGAAGCTATTATAGTTATATTATAAATATATTATAATAAGAGTCCTAAGCTTTATATTAGTAACTTAGATATACCTAGTAATATCTACTTAAGGTTCTATATAAACCTCCTCTAGAGGGTACTAGAAGACCCCCTACTTATATAAATAAGGACGGACCCCTAGCTACTACTAATTATAGCTAATAATAGCGAATTTAAGTAGTATATAGAGGAGATATTAGAAACGGCTAGAACTAATAGGAACTAGAAAGATAATAAATAATATAACTCTACTTATTATAAGGAATAATAGTAGGTATAGGGTGTAGAGCTAACGCTATTAGTAAAGTATTAGCAAATTAGTAATAAATATATATACCCTTAAGAAAACTCTATAAGCTAGAGACTTAGGAGGTTAAGTAATAGTTTAATATAACTATATATACCTACGTTTTAGTATTCTAGCTCTTCCTAGTTTAGGCCTATAGCTATACTCTTATAACTCTATTACTTCTACCTCGATTTAAGAAACTAGCGCTAGTTAGAATATTTAAAATAAACTAGTAATAATATACTAATAAATTAGTAATAGAGTTTAACTATAATAAACTCTAGGCTAGGTATATAGAATATAACTAATAAGGTCTTAGCTAATATAATATAAGTTACTTACTAAGCCCTAAGATATAAGGAATATAATATAGATACTATAGTAAGGGGATAGATAATCCTAGTAATAATATAGTAGGAGAGATAACCCTAAGGGGGCAGGCCTAGTCCTAGATAGCGCTAGAGTAGGTAGACCTACCCTCGCTTAATAAATAAATAGTAAGTAGTAGCTAATAGGGTACCCCGCTTAAGACCCCCTAAGAAGCTAGCGTCTTAGGCGTCTTTACCTAAGTAATAGGACTATTATAGAGATAATAGGAGAGTCTTATAGAGTAGATATATTTATAATAATAGTAATATAAAGAATAAATTACTACTTTACTATAGGAACTTACTAACTACCTAGCGACAAGGTACTTATAGAGAGAATATAAGAAACCCCCTATATATAACTACTATACTATAAATAATGACTTTACTATAGACTAGGTTAGTAACTAGATCTAGGTAGTTAAAAATAGATACTAACTACGCGCTAGTAGTATACTAGAGTAATAGATCTAATAAGTACTTATAAAAATAAGCTTATCCCTATAGACCTAGTAATAATACTATAGGGCTAGGCTAGAAGGAGACCTAGCTTAGGCTAACTTTATAATATTTATTTACTAATAATATATTAACCTAGAGCTTTAAGAGCAGAGGTATTATAAAAAGCTAGATATAATAAAGTAAAAGGAGATATAGTTATTAATATAATTCTTTATTAAATAGTTAGTAATATATTAGAACTTAGGTATAATTAGTATAGAAAATAATAAGACTAAGGCTTATATATTATACTTCTAACTAGCCCCCTTTCTATATAGGGAGCTTAAATATTAGAAAGTTAAAATATAGAGACTAAGGGATATAGCTATAAAAGTAGAACGCTTATAGGAGATATATTACTAATAGGGTAGTAAGACCCTATAGAGCAAAAGTAAGAAGTAATATATAAGTAAAGAGTATATATTAAATATCCCCCTTATAGTAAGGGCGAGCTAAAGGGGGGGCTAGTAGAGCTCTAGCTATAGAACTATACGAGGTTCTTAGAGCTTAATACCTTATTAACTAGTTAGTAGTATATTATATAGATCTAATAGGGCATAGCTTATATTTAGCCTTAATATATAACCTATAATATCTAACCTCTTAGTATACTTTAGCTATAAGAAGAAAGGGTATAGGAGGGTAAACTACTTAAATAAATAATAAAGCGTAAATAAAATACTAGTAAGATACTAAGCGTTTATTAAGAAAGTAAGGGTTAATATAATCTAATCTATAAGGGAGGTTAAGGAACTTAACTTATTAGAAAATAAATAAGCTAGGGGGTTATATTAGTAATCCCTATATTTATATTAAAACTAAATACCCTCCTAAAGGGAGATATTATAAAGGGATAGGTAATTATTCTCTAGAATATTATTAAATAAGAAGTAGTAATAAATATAGATTCCTATTCCTAAGTTAATATTATTAGTAGTTAACTAGTAAAATCCCTATAACTATAACTTATAGTAGTACGTACTCTTATATTAAAGGGGTTTAATAAGTCCTCTATAATAAGCTAGAATATATACTAGTTAACCTTCTTCCTTATTAACTTAAGGGGATAACTAAGGAAGATATAATAACTCTTCGCTAGGGCTCCCCGCCCTAAAGGAGTAGGGGACCTCCTCCTATTATAATACTCTATAGGAAGGGAGGGTATTATAATTAATACCTAGATAAATACCTAGGAATATAAGCGCCTTAGTATTACTAAGCTATTAGTATTTATATAAGAAGTTATTAAGAATAGCTAGAGGGCTTATATTATATATATATTAGGGAATATCGCCCCCTATAAGCTATTAATAGAGGCCCTAGGCAAGGAGGACGCTTTAGAGGGCGAAGTAGAATTACTACTAAAGCTACTTAGTAAATAAGTAATATTTAATAAGTAGTTAGTAAAGGAATACCTAGCCCTAGAGGGTATAGAATATATTATTAACTTAGTTAAAGGGAAGAAACCTCTATATAAGCCTATCTACCTACTAAATAAGTACTAGCTAGAGGAGCTTTGCTAATATATTACTAATAACTAAGTAATAGGATAGATTTAACCCTTAATAAGCGAGGTAAGTACCCTTATTCTCTTTATACCTAAGAAGGATAGATCCTTATACCTTTATATAAATTAGTAAGGCTTTAATAAGGTAATACTAAAGAACTAATATCTACTCCCCCTTATTAGTAAGCTATTAGATAGGCTTTAGAGAGCGAAATAGATCTTAAAGATTAACCTTTAAGATATATATTATTATATCTATATTAAGCTAGAAAATTACTAGAAGATAGCTTTTAGGACTTATTATAAGTACTTTAAATATATTATTATACTATTTAGACTTATAAACACCCTAGTAATATTCTAAGTATTTATTTACTAAGCGCTCGCTAAGCTACTAGATACTTATTATATTACTTATATAAATAATATTATAATTTACTCTAAGATAAGAGAGTAGTATATAAAGGACTTTTACTAAGTACTCCGCAGGCTTTACTAATAAGTACTATATACTAAGCTTAGTAAGTATAGGTTCTACTAATAATAAGTAGAGTTCCTAGGGTATATTATTATACCTAAAGGTATATTAATAGACTAAACCTACGTCTAAGCTATTACGAAATAGAAGCTACCTAAGATATATAGGGAGATCTAAGTCTTCCTAGGATTCTATAATTTCTACTATAAGTTTATTATAAGCTATTTAAGTATTATAGCCCCTATAATATCCCTACTAAAGGGTAATAAGAATAATAAGAAGGGAAGCGAATTTTACTAGCTAGAAGAGGCTTAATAAGCCTTTAAAGGCCTCTGGCTACTACATAGTGATTTTACCTGCTCAAGTGCAACAGACCTTCTAACTCCGCGCCTCCTGATAATATATAGCCTTCGGTTACGTGATCTTGCTAACTACCTCTCCTAACTATAGCCGTACTTATATATACCTATAGCCTTACGATCTTTAACTTTATATCGATAATAATATAGTTTTTAATTATTTAATAGACTACGAAACTATCGACTTTTCCTCTCGCGCACTACCTACGCTACTAATACTACCTCTATTACTGCTTCGTCCGCTAGCTATGCTATTATTAGTAACGCTCTCTCTATATTAAAGCAGTTAGCATAAGCTATACTTACTAACGTTTAAGCCCTAATAGGCCTAGGCTACCTAGGCTGCCTCTGCCTTAGTAATATAGAGGACCTGCTTAAAGAAGGGCTATTCTATAGGGTGCGTAATAACCTGCTAAACTTCTACTACTAAGTTTACTTACTTAGCTCTAATATTATTACGCCTTATAGAGTCCCCTAGAAGGGTATTAAGATAAGCCCTCTTAAGAGCTATATTAATAATACGCTCTCTATATATAGCGGAGTAGTTAATAAAGGAGCGGGTTTTATTAATTATATTAAGGCTAAACTCTCTAGCAATCCCCTTTATATTATTTATACTAAAGGGTATACCTCGCTTAGGCTTAGTATATTTATATATAAGGTCTAGTACTAATATAGTTAAGGGATAAGGATAAGGAAGAGAGAGAAGTATAAAGCCCTACTTATAATAGAGCTTCTTATACTTCTAGCTATAAGAACCTCTTAGGAAAGACCTCTTTAGTTAAGGAGTTACCTCTTATATAGTAGCGTTTATAATACCTTGCTAGAAGGTTAACCTTTTAGGTTAAGGAGTT
>JAVHLU010000684.1:0-49394 GCA_036785755.1 Colletotrichum ledebouriae | reverse complement strand
TACTCTCTACTTAGTATTCTTTATTATTTTATTAATTAGTAATAGAGGTTATAATAAGTACTCCTTAGTATTATTAATATAACTAATAGATATATAGTAATTAAATAAGTAAGAGCTATATTAAATCTCCTTAAGGGGAAATACTAAAGGATATTAAAAACTATTAACCTTTAGATTATTTTAGTAGATAATATAAGTTCCTGTAAGCCTAAGGTTTTAGCTTAAGAACTTATAAAAGACTTAATATCTCTAGTCTAGTTAATATATTATATTTACTATTTAGTATATATCTTTAATCTAATTATTAGAGCTATTTTTAAGGCTCTTTAGATCCCTATAGTAGATATATCTATAGAGTCTTAGACCTTAACTACTCGCTCGAAGGATAAGGAAGACTTTAATAATAATAACTTATTTAGCTTAGAAAGCTAAGATCTAGATACTAGAGAAAATACTTCTCTTAGTCTATTTAGAGATATTATTTAAAAAATAAATAACTATTAATATTTAGAAATATTTATCTACTTCTTAATAGTCCTATAGATTTAGTTTCTAGCTATTTCCTTTAAGCTATCTAATAAGAAGATATAAGAGTTTCTTAACCTCTAGAAGTTTACTTAGAAAGACTAGTAATTACTACGCTTACTTTATAATATTAAGATAAGATAGAAACCTATTATATTAATATATATTTATATAAGAGAGCTAAAAATAATAATTTTAGCTTAAGTTAAGAAGTACTCTCTATATCCTTAGTTTACTTTTACTAAGGCTAATTAGGAAGCTCTTAATATTTTACTTAATATTACTAGCCCCTTTTTGCTTTTTACTAACCTATTAAGCTAGTTAAATAACCTTACTCCTAGCTATACCTTTACTTTATTATAAGTTATAATAATCTATTTAGATCTTTATATAACTATACTAAGAGAAAAGGTATTATATAAAGACTATACTTAAGTAATAATAATTTAGATAGCTACTTAGAATAGATAAAATAAGCTATCTAAGTATATTAAGAAGCTTATTAATAAGGAGTCTTTTAAGGTATATAGTATTACTATATTACTTATACCTAAACCTAGGACCTTAATTATAAGTACGTGTAATATAAGATTCCTATTTACTAACTACTTTAAGGACTTTCCTTCTTTAACTATACTCTAGACTCGAGTATAATAAGACTTTATTAAGGTTTATACTAAGTAATATTATAAAGATATAGAGCGCTATAGTATTAGTAACTAAGCTATAACTTAGAGATTATAGTATATACTATATAGACTATTATTATATAGTCTAAAGAAAAAGGTATTTATAGTAATCTAATATAGTAATTAATTATACTAACTAGTAATAGGGAATGCTATTAATATCTTAAGAAGCTAGAAATATTTATAATAACTTCTTTAATACTAGTATGATATATTACTATTTTACTAAAACTATAGCTAATATAATTAGCTATATATCCTATAGAAACTATATAGTAATTTTAGGTTTACTTAGAAAATAATAACCCTAGATTTTATAATATCTATTAAATAGCTTAAGACTTCTTATTTATCTAACTAACTTCTATTCCCCTTAAATACTTATCTAGCTTTACTCGCTATATTTACTATTACTCTCACTTTAACCTTTTAGCTAATACTATCTTTAATACTCTAATTATTAAAATTAATTAGTATAATAAGGCTTAGCTTTCCTAGATAATACTTAAAGAGATCTCTAATAATACTAATATTACTAATACTTTTAAGGAGTAATAATATTGAGCTCGGAATTACGCCGCAGCCCCTTCGCAAAAAGACTATAATAAATTCACCTAGTTCGCAGGTATAATTCGGGAAATACTATATAGGTATTTTAACTTATACCCTCTACTAGTTAAGGAAAATAATATAGGAACCCTATATATTCCTACTACTTATAAGCAAACCCTCTAAATATTACTATATAAAGTCGGATACGCGCTGCACCGGGGCTAATTATATTAGAGCCGAACGGGCTACTAAGGCTCTTATAGCCTAGAAACGCCCTCGCTAAACCTTCTAGTAAGGTGCTGCGAAAGCTATTATATAAGATAACTCCTTAACCTAAAAGGTCGACCTTCTAGTAAGGTACTAAAGGTAAACGCTACTATATGAGAGGTAACTCCTTAACTAGAGAGGTCTTTCCTAAGAGGTTCTTATAGCTAGAAGTATAAGAAGCTCTGCTGCTGCGAGCAGGGCCTTATGCCTCTCCCTTATCCTCATCCTTATCCCTTAACCATGTCGGCACTAGACAAGGAGTAATAATATATTATTAGAGAGGCTTTTAATTACTCTTCCCTTTTAGAGAAAGATAATATTAAGAAGTATTTTAAGATCTTTAATAATATATTAAACCTCTTTACTATTATTTTAAAGGAGAGTAATATAGCTAGTATTTAAGCTATATCTAAAGATAAGGATAAGGATATTTTAAATAGCTCTATAAATAAGCTACTATTTCCTTTATCTAGTACTTAATAGTTAAAATACTTAAGTTAGCTATCCTAGCTAAGCTAATTACTTATACCTCCTATATCTTAATAAGTACCTTACTTATTTATAAGCTACTCTTCTAAGTTAATAACTAAAAAGTAAAGAAGAATAACTCTACTAATAGATATAAGCTCTTAATCTAATAGTAAATAAATTTATATTATCTTAGTTATAGTAATTATTTATAGTTATTTTACTTATATTTTTACTAAAACCTAATTATAAGATACTTTTATCTATAAGTAGTACTATATAGTATTAACCTATAGGTACTACTACCTATAGGCTTATTAACCTATAGGTAATTAAAGTAGGGCTACCTATGGGTAGTTTTGGGTACTACCTATATGGGTACCCGTGGGTAGTTAGCAAGCCTAATCTGGTCGATCAGATGCTGAAGCTGGTGTGCGATCCGAACGACCCCGAGAGAGCCTTTGTCAAATTCGAGGCCGGCGACGAAGTGACGCTGCTGATCAACAACTACGGAGGCCTCTCCGTCTTGGAGTTGGGTGCTCTGACAGACGAGGTTCAAACACAGCTGGCATCGACATGGAACATCAAGCCATGCCGCACGTTGTCCGGAACGTTCGAGACGTCACTCAACGCTCCCGGATTCTCAATCTCCCTGGTCAACATCTCAGCCGCAGCAAGACAGTCGAGCGCATCTGCCGCCGAGCTGCTGAACCTCGTCGACCGTCAGACGACCGCCGTCTCATGGCCCAATATCATCCGTCATACCGCCGACGCCAAGACAACCGTCGACGTCAACGGCGCCGACTCGAAATCGGCCACGAACTCCAAGTCCGACGTCCAGATCAAGGTCGACCCGGCACTCTTGGAGAAGTCAGTCAGGTCAGGTTGCGAGAGTGCTATTGCCGCCGAGCCGAAGTTGACAGAATGGGACATGGTCATGGGTGACGGTGACTGCGGAGAGGCTGTCAAGGGTCTCTGCGAGTCGCTGCTCCGCAACCTGGACAACGGCGTTGCGAAGAGCGGCTTGGTGCTCGCTTTCCTCGAGTCGACCATCGCGGCCGTGGACGATATGGGCGGTACTCTGGGCGCCATCTTGGGAATTCTCCTGTCTGCTTTCTCTTCGTCGCTCTGGGCCAATATTCAGGGCAATGCTGCGGCTGCTGCTACTGCTGCTGCTGTTGCACCCTCCGCTTCTCTATACGCAAAGTCTCTGGCGACGGCTGTTGAGTCGTTGAAGTCGCATACCCCAGCAAGGGAAGGCGATCGCACTGTCATGGACGTCCTCCTTCCCTTCACGGACAGCTTTGCCCAGACTGGCGATTTTGCCACTGCTGTCAAGGTCGCTGCCGAGAAGGCAGAGGCCACCAGGTATCTGAAGGCTAGGTTTGGGCGTGCCACTTACGTAGGAGATGCCGCAGGGCAGGAGCTGCCTGACCCTGGTGCGTGGGCTTTGTATGAAATATTGTTTGGCATGGCCAAGGGCTTGGGAATTTCCGCGTAGAAAGCGAATGAGAAAACAAGAATTAATTCGAAGAGCATTAAAGCTTGAGTTTGGTTGGTAGCTGTCTGCCTGTACTTTTTTGGCATGGAGCACTGTACCACTCAATTTCGGAACGGCTTAACAAAGCCGTCGTCAGCAGACGCTCACCCTAATCTTGCTCCTATGAAGTAGTAAATGTGTGTCACGTTATAGCTATCTCATTGTACCCATTACTCATATTGTTGGCAGTCTCTTTTGAAACTCATAGGTCTGTCGACAGTCCAAGGCTCACGGAATCATGGAAAACTCAGAACTTGGGTCTTGGAATGAGTGCAAGCCCTCGAGGAGCACCGCTCTGAAAACCCGTTCTTCATCACCGTTTTCTCAGTCCCGGAAGAGCCGGCTGGGAGCTCAAAAGACTCCACAGCATCTCATCAGCAGCACTTCGTGTACCTAAGGGGAGTTGCTCACCTCCGTCCTTCTGTGTTGGTTCTGAGGAGTGGAACCACCCATGATTCCTCGAAGCATCGCGACAGAAGGAGCCAGATGAATCGTCTCGGGACTTCTTCTCCTTTCCAATGATACCGGAACACTTCGTCACTTCCATGTGGCCACGAAAGTGCTTCTTATAAGTGATCATTTTGCGAGAAGTCCTCAACACAGTATGTGTCCCCAGTGAAGAGAATCAATCCAGTGACTGCTGGCAACCTGATCCTTGGTAATATCAAGTTTCTGAGGGGTCCTTTTTGTGGTTTTCTCTTCGAGGAAAATAGGATTGCACCCGGCTTTTTGTACTTTTCTGAGAGTTCCGCAGACTCCACTCCATGGGGTCGACGTTGGCACCTACCTTACCAAAAGCTAGAGCTGAGTTTTGACTTCATGTCAAGCTCGGCTCGCTAGAGACCACCATGCATGGGAAAATTGGATCAAATGCTTTGCGCCATGGACGCTTCAACCCAAAGGCAGAAGTTTTCATTATCTACGTGCTCTAAACAGCTCGACTAAAAGCCCTCGCACGGTGGCAGACGCAGGAAAGGCCTGGCTTCTGCATTCTCGTGGCAAGAGTGTCATGCGATGCTGCTCCTTGGGAAGCCGAAGAGTGTGCGTTTAGTAGGTTGAGCCACTGCACACCTTCCGGCGGTGACGATCCGAGTACATACCTGGAAGGAACTCCGAGGCGTAAGAACCTTGTGCAGGTACAATCCAGAGTCCCTGCCCACCTGGTAGAAAATTCAGGGTTTCACTAAGTCTCACGCTACCTAGGTAGGTAGTTACCATCGGTGCGGTTCCTTTGGGAAAGGCATGAATACTCCGACGGCCACCTGCTCATGTGTCTCTAGCCAGAACAGTCCCTTTCTTCCTATCGCATGCGCGTAAGGTAAGAACCAGACGACGATTACTTCCCGGCTGAGACCGTCACGCTGTAGCGAGATCAACTAAAATCTATTGATGAGCTGCCCTCTTGCAATCATATTTATCTCATGACATCCCCACCAGAGGCATATTAGCGGTACGAGGATAGCTCAGCGTTCTATCGTAAACTTCAAGGCCAACTGGAAACTATCAATGCTTCCAATACAGCAAGTGACTCACTTGTTCTCTCACGAGAAGAACGCTCTGTCACACGTTTTCAACCAAAGGTGTGGCCACGCGAGGATGACAGTTGTCAATACAAGAGCAAAGGCAACGTGTTCTGCCAAACAGCACCGCCTTTTCACTTTGGGATAGTCGTTTAGCACAAAAAGGAAGAGAGCCACATCCAGACACAAGTGGATGTCAGAACAAACATATCGAATGCTGCTGCCTGATTTAAGCGAAGCTGGCAACGTTGTGGTTATGTTCATGATGACACTGTCCTTGGGAAACAAAAATCTGCCAACTTGTACCGCTTCAATGAGAGAAATCGCAACGCACTTGTTCTTTTTGATCTTCTTCTTTTATACTTGTGCTTACAAAAGTAAGACAAAAAGTTTACTACGCTGCCCCGATCCCCAAGCCGAAAGGGCAATTTCATCCCTCCCAAGATACCCGACGGCCAGGACTGCTGGTGTCTCGGAGACTGGTACAGATGGAAGTCCGAGAGTAACTGCCGGACTGCGTCTGATGTGGTAGTAGTCAAATCAAAGAGGTATTTCCATGAAAAGGAAGAGGCAGTGATCCACAAGGTGATTGCTCTGTAGGCACCAAATAAAATCCAGTCATTGTTGTGGACGCCGTTGAAGCGGCACTGTCCGAGCGATGCGATATGCCGATATCACCTGGCATGTATACGCTCCACAGAGAGGTGCAAATCTTCCCTGCCCACTGAATTTGCGCATTCATCTGGCTAGAGGCTCGACGAACGGAGAGAGACCTTCTTTGAGGTTGGTGTTGAACCTTCCGTATACGGTATGGTCCAGAGCGAGGCACGCCGACAGCCAACTCCGAGAACTTTGGATGTCAAGATTACCGTTCCGTGGCGCCAACGAAGTCAGTCTCGATTCAAGCTTACTTCTCAAGCCATCCAGCAGGCGTCGGCCATAACCGAAGATGCCCCCCGGGGCCTTTACGCATACCGAAGCCTTACCACCCTGGAGGCTCTTTTGTAGTCTCGATTACGACTCAGAAACCCAGCTTAGTGGCCTCTTGCAACTCATAAAAATTACGGGATAGCTGAGAGATGAGGGAAACCGAATGTCGGTCTAGAATTCCAGCACGACCCGTTAAATGTGGTAAAGTGACATGGGATTCTTCGGAGACGCCGACCGAAACCCCTAGAACGGAGCGAAGAGATTCGCACTTGATCGAGACCCGGATCTTTCTACGAAGACACAATGGGTGCGACACCGTGACTCGAGCTGTGGAAATCGTCACGTCTGCTCAAACACGAACAGCGAGTAGAAAAGAACGCCAATATCAGGAAATCCCGTGATCAATTGTCGAGACGTCGGGCGGCTGAAAAATTGATCTGCAGCGCATCAAACGGTCATTCGCGGAAACATGAAGAACTGTGACCGGCCAGATCGGATGCTACCACACCCGCATGATCGCTTCGATCCAAAAACACAGCCTCAAGGGAATGACCAGTGTCGAATATCCCGTCTGGCGCGGATGGCTTGGATGGCTCACGACATATCCTGTTGGTCAGGAAAACAAAAACCTCACTTACCCCTCCAGCTATTACAACATATTTGGGTTGCTGTTACTGAGGGACTTGGATAACCCCCTGACTAGCAGTCGGCTGGCAGTGGTCACTCCAAATTGCGCAGAAGAATTCCAGTCTCTGAGTGAAGCGAGGCCCAGTTCCCCTTGAGTTCAAATTACAGGAGGAAAGAGGAAGTGCTGCGCCGAGCTCTCAGCAGCGGGGCCTCGGTGCCTCCTTTTTTCCTAGTGAAAGTCAGCGGAGCCAAGACCGGAGTCTTGGAAGGACCAGTTTAGATATGCTTGGCAAACAGGGCAATAACGAGCGGTAGCGGCACGCAAGGCTCCCCAAGGGCTCCCATCCGAGATCCCATGACAATCGCCGCCCTTGCGGGGAAAAGGGGCCACGTCTTGGCCCGTGAGACTGGGATACAAATGCAGTAGTTAGCATCGAAGTGGCACGGATGAGAACGATGTGCACGTCAGCGTCATGTGGCGTGCGATAGAGTTGAGATCGAGAGGACGATCTCGTTGGAAAGGGTAAAATTGGTTAAAATCCGACAAGGTGCTCCTCGGGAAGGGATGAATCAAAAAAGTCCAATGTCAGTGAATTGATATTGTTTTGTCATGTGGACTGACTGAGTGCAACCGTGGCAACGGGTCGTCAGTCACCTTTCCCGAGAAGAGGCATCTTCTTCTCGTCGAGCAATCCAATCCCTCAGAAGCAACTTCTGCAGTTGCACGAGGACACACTGACAGTTGACAGTCGTTGATTTCCAGTAAATCCGCCGACATTGTCACCCGCGCGGACAGGCCTCAGCCATGCCAAGTACTGGCCAGAAGACGGTGAGACACAACCTGGAAGAGACGTGGCGTCTCCCAGCCCCGAGTGAGGAAATGGGGGGAAAAAGAAGTACTCGCAGTAGTAGAACGGTATTGGTGGTAGAATGCCAAGTGGAATTTGCTAAGGCTTTGTGGTGCTGGTATCCATGGTGGTATCGTGGGAAACTAGGCAGCATGGTTTCGAGGAGGAGTTGGGAGAATTGAAGGGGGACCCCCACGTTCGCTTCTGCTTTCATCTCCCGATCGGTCGGTCTGGCAGGTTAGGCGCCTTTAGCTTCCGCCTTAGTTAGGCCATGCTGGAACTTGATGGTCGATGCATCCGGCATCGGGATTCAGGTCCGTTAGTTGCCAGAGGATTCTGTTGCTGGCGTCAACTGAGAGCAAGGATCAGTACTCACTCAATTTTCCGACGCATTACCTAATCTACCTTTCTTGGACAGGGTCATTGGCACAGTCCTGATTCGGACCCGATGTTGACTGCTAGCTCGCGCGAGAATTCTCAAAACCGCAACCACCTTGCGATATCTGCGCAATTGCTGTTGGACATTTTGATGGCGCGTGGGATGCGCGCATGGGTTTTTTGGAGAGTCAGGGGCCCAGGGGAACGAACATTCGCCCTGTTGACCCCTTTTGTTAGTGACTAGTGTAGTGTATGATGACGTAGGCAAGGGCCTCATCGGGGACAAGCGCGGGAAGAGCTGGAGAAACGACTTAGTAACCTTTATGTCCGCAAAAAAACGGGGCCTTTTCCACGCCGAATAATAAATAAAAACTTAGTAGTAGTTACTAACTACCTTAACGATTTTGATTAAAACCTTGAACTAGAAGACTTAGAATAAGCTATGGGATACTATGAACCTCTATAGGTAATCTGAGGTTATAAAATGAATCTTCGAAGTGCTCTGTCTAAGTGTAGTAACGAAGCTGTAGGTATCTCTAATTAATCTGAACCAAGCCGCCAAGATGCCGCTGGAGAAACGACTCACGTTGCCCACACAACGGATTACGCTGCAACGAGAGCCTCAACGGAACGGCGTCAGGTGAGATAGGTACCGAAACGGGAAGACGGACCATGGGGATCATCTCTTGAGACCCACGAGGCGAACGCGGGACAAGGATAATTAACCCCCGGACGCCTGTGCTTTTCGGAGAGAAGCCGGATTGACATGCAACATAGCCTCAGGAATGGAGAATCACGGGCGGGGAGAGAGAGATTCCACAGCGACGTCTTCGAATAGGAAAATGACGCGGCATATAGCAAAGGCTGGGCACGTGGAACCGTCTCAACATGAAAAGGTCATGACTGAGAGACTGGTCGTGGATCATTGGCCAACCCACAGAACTAACGATTTCAGGGAATCAAGGAAGACAGGATCCATTCAGAAGTTCGGATGACAGCTGCTGAACGCCAGACACAGCAACATGGGTTATGGTTAAGGCTCTGCAAGGCGAGGATGCATCCGAAGGCTTGGCAAGCCGTGAGGCTCTCGGTCGCGGTGGGGCCGAAGTGTCCGCCTCCGATTGACTGCCGCGCACAACAGTTGGCTCGGTCGTTTCTTTTCAACGACCCGAGTTTGCAGCCACAATAAAGAGAACAAGACAAGATGGAAATGGCTCAGAATGTCGGTGCGGGGCAACAACTCCTGACATTTTGTTTCTGAGAGCGGACCAGGTGAGTTCGTTCTTGGCGTTAATCAACTTGCAGCACCGGACTAGGTTGCCAGCTGCGGCAATCCAAACCCATTGCACACTTGGAGAACCAGTTTAGAGTCTTGGCAACTCCGCCTTACCAACCACATCAACCAAGTCCACACCAAAACAGGACGCTCTCGAACACAACACCGAGACTTTTACTCTCTTCACAAAATCCACCAACAATCCCGAGCGTCGGCGCCGAGCAGGATACGTACGGTTGAGATTGAGATTGATTGTGAGACCCTCTCGTTCCGTCGGCATCTCACCCACGAGGATCATTGGATGAACTGAGCTGACAGCCTGTCATACCCCTTCGACCCCTGGGAGATAACCTGGTTCCTAGATTCCCATCACCAGTACCACATGGCTTAATCTCTTTTTGTGATGTCTGGAGTCCTGGACCGCATCGTACCGGGCGCCGAACGTCACCACCCCAGGACATATTATTGACAAGGTGCACTTCCCAACTACCTTTTACGGCCCTGTAGGTGTATACGACACTTCATGTGTATAATCAGAGTCACTCTGTGGTGACGTTAGGTTGGCGGTTCGATCACTTTCCCCCCGTGCCTCCAAGCCACATGTTTCTGTTGTTCCTGCCGCGTCCCATGAGTTTCAGGCTGTATGCTCTATCCGCCCTCACATCCTATTTTGATTGTTACTGTTTCCTTTCGAGTGTATCCTGCATGAAGCATGGCCCCAGGATCCAACAGGAAAATGTCCAAATTCCGACGCCAACGCCAGACTGGCCCCATTATCAACAACGAGCATCTCAAAGAGGCAATCATGGAGGCGTCTACCGAGCCCGCAACTTTTGATATC
Source organism: Colletotrichum ledebouriae (assembly GCA_036785755.1). Lineage (NCBI taxonomy): Eukaryota > Fungi > Ascomycota > Sordariomycetes > Glomerellales > Glomerellaceae > Colletotrichum > Colletotrichum ledebouriae. Next base: position 38,933 of record JAVHLU010000684.1, on the reverse strand, counting down.
CACCAATGATCCATGGATCCATGCGATCTATGTATCCCCTTCACTAGGCCCTCGTCTCGGAGTAGTCCCCCTCTTTATCCCTCGACTCCCCACCAATCAAATCCTTCCATCCCGGCGTCCGTGATGACCATTGACTCCTGGTTAGCCCGCCAAGACTGTTGTTCTGAGTCGCGGACTCACTTTCGCGAGAGACAGGCCTACCTTCCATGGCATAGTTGGCTCTATCTTGTACAGGGAGCTTCTGTCGTTGTAAGGTTTGTATATAAGTCGGCGTCGTGTCCGGCCTATTCAGGTAAATCTTTCTGCCCATCACCCTCATTCCTTCAACCTTCAACCAACTTCCAAATTCATTCTTATATTCCAACTGTGTTTGTTTCAGCACCCAGACTTTCAAGATGCAACTCTTCAAGTTCGGCCTAGTGCCTTTGTTGGGCGCTGTTCCCACCCTTGCCTGCCTTGGCTACACCGGCGGTGTCCCCAAGGCCACCGGCACTGTTTCCTCCAAGTCCTACATCAAGATCAAGGCCGGCCAAGTCTACGACGGAAAGTGGCAGCGCTTCGACCGCGGCTCCGGCGCCTGCGGTGGTCAGTCTGAGGGTGGTAAGTAGTACCGTTCTGTTCGCCACCACGGCAAAAGAATCTGACACGATGCCTTCAAACAGACTACAAGGACTCTGTCTTCTACATCCAGGCCGGCGGTACCCTGAAGAACGCCATCATCGGCAAGAACCAGGCCGAGGGTGTCCATTGCAACGGACACTGCACTCTTGAGTTCGTCTGGTTCGAGGATGTCTGCGAGGACGCCATCTCCATCAAGAACGACAAGGCCGGCGCCCAGTCCTGGATCATCGGCGGTGGTGCTTACCACGCCTCCGACAAGGTCATCCAGCACAACGGATGCGGTACCGTCAACGTCATCAACTACTACGTCGAGGACTACGGCAAGCTCTACCGCTCTTGCGGCAACGTAAGTCCCCAAATCACCACCACCTGGCGCAAGATTGAGCGACCGGTTTCGCTGACTCCCGCCGACAGTGCAAGTCCCAGTGCAAGAGAAACGTCTACATGGAGGGCGTCACTGCCAAGAAAGGCGGCGAGCTCGCCGGCATCAACGCCAACTACAAGGACACCGCCACCCTCAAGAACGTCTGCGCCGACGCCAAGACCAAGTGCCAGATGTACAAAGGCTGCGCTGGTGGGTGCGAGCCCTCCAAGGCCGGTACCTGCTCCGGTTAAGCCTTCTCCTGAGCGCAGAAGCAGAGAGCATCGGCTCCTTGCCCTGATGATGGGTGGGCATGGTTGGTCACACACGGTCTGAGAGCAGCTTTGGCAACAGGTCAGCCTCAAAAAGCTGGCGACAGCGAACAACAAGCTTGGAGCGTCTCAGTTTCTGGAACCCTGGCTAGTCTGGGGTTGAAAACTTCCTGTACATACACCTTTGGAAATCCGCGTATATATCTTACAATCTGCACATACATTTATCCTCCACCATGCCTCTTCTCTACACATTCTCGAACTCTTGGGGCCATCCTATTAATCTTGACTCCGCTGCCTTTCAACATACGATAATGTATTGTCGGCGGCCAGAGTTCGGAATGCAATTCGGCCTTCCCAAAAGTCTAGTTGACCTCAAGACCTCTACTCCACCCAGTGAAGCAGTGCATGGCCGAGAAACTCGGACCTATCAGGTACCCAACAAAACGTAGCGATGCTTCATAAATATCGACACAACATCCGAAACACGGATGGGAGTTTCTCAAGTGCACACAAGTGTACTTGCTCAGGCATATACTACTGTTCACGCCACTCCTAAGATACTAGAAGAATTCAAGGGGGTGATTTACAAGAAACGGCGTGTCTCATTTGCGAGCCGAGTTTTTGGATCAAGATTTGTCGATCAGGAGGGCCCTTATATCTAGTCGAACCCAGGCGGCTGGCAGATTTCAAAAGTCAGAATATAGTACATCGGTCGCAACCTCTCATAGGCTGTGTCTTACAATGGCCCGCGTCTGAATACCCGAACGCTTGGCGATTCCTTTTCCAGGCGGGAATCCGACAGAGGCCTCGTGTAACCCAAGAATCGCCCACACTGCAACGCGAACCCGCTTAAAAGAGCGAGCTTTCGTCGTATCGTGGCGAAATGCCACGGCGCTATCAGATGCGCTCTTGTACGCAGATAAGACAGTCTTGCAGTTTTGCCGTGTCATTTCCAAGCGCCTAGGCGGCCCATAACCTATGGTGATAATCCTTCCCCGCTTCAGACCCTCACTGGAGCCCTTTATGGTTGCACTGCATGTGCTGCGATACCTCGATATTCCCAAAGCGTCCGCTGCTGCTTCCAAGTGACAGAGATATGCATCGACCGAGCGGATATTGCAACCACCCGGTTTTGAGGTTATAAATGGTGGGCCCAAAGGAACTAGATATGATGCTCGGACTATGTACTGTGAAGCCAGACATCTCTCATTAGGTGACTGCCAATTGGATTTACTTGCGATGTCGGAATCTGCCTCAAAGACCAATGCTGAGCTGGTGTCAGTGACCGCTCAGTCGGACAGCCAAGTCGATGCAGAGACGGCTCACAACTATGTCATCGACCCGGTCGCAGAGGCCAAACTCGTCCGGAAGATCGACCTGCGCGTCCTGCCCATGATCTTCATTCTCTACTTCTTCACCTTTCTCGACCGGACAAACCTGGGAAATGCCAAAGTCGCCGGCATGGAGGAGGATCTGGGACTGAGCACCTACGGCTTCAACATCGGGGCTTGCTTGTACTACGGCGTTTATTTTTTCGCCGATATCCCTGCCTCGTTGAGCGTCAAGCGATTCGGGAACATGGTGCTTCCGCTCAGCTGCATCGCATTCGGCGTCGTCACGCTGGCCACGGCGTTGATCCGTAACGAGGCGAGCTTCTTCGCGATGCGGGCGTTGCTGGGCCTGAGCGAATCGTATCAATTCCCGGGACTGAGCTACGTCGTGTCGCGGTACTATCGCCGTAACGAGGTGACGACCCGAGTGTCGTTCTTTATGCTCGGCGCCGCAGGCCTGTCGTCAGCTTTTGGCGGCGTGCTTGCATCTGCTTTGCTTTCCGTGGGAAAGATAGGGGCGGTCGAGTCGTGGCGAAATATCTTCTTAGTCGAAGGGTCGGTATCCTCCTTCCCCCAGTTGAGGCGAAAGTCGCAGTCGCTAATTTTCTTCGGCAGCATCATCACAATCGGCGTTGGGATCATGTCGCTGTATCTCTTCCCCGCCGACCCATCCAGAACCCGAATCTTCGACGAAAGGGAGCGCGGTCTCGCCATGGCTCGCATATTCCACGACCAACCAGCCATCCGCGAGCACAAGGAGCGAATAACCTGGGACTTGATCAAGCGAGGCGTCTTCAACGTCAACGTCCTCGCCGGTGCTTGGATGTACACGTGTAACCAGGTCACCGTCCAGGGCCTTTCCATCTTCACAGTGACGATCTTGAGGCTCAATTACCCCGGGCAGACCACTGTGGGCATCCAGCTTCTGTCGGTGCCACCGCCTCTCGTAGGCATGGTCTTCGGTCTTTGCCTCGCATACCTCACCATGAAGACTCGCAAGCACGGCGTCGCCATCGCCGCGTGTGCGTGCCTGAACATCGTTGGGTATTCCATCTGGCTGTCTTCTCAGAACGTCCAGGCTCGTTACGCTGCCATCTTCATCAACACGGCTGGGGGTTATGGGTTCGGGGTCCTGGTCATAAGCTGGACGTTGGCTAATGCCGCACCGGATACGATACGCAACGTCGCAAATGCCGCGGTGTCTGGTGCTGCGAATATCGGTGTGTCTCCGGTTTCTTTTATCCCGTGGTTATGGGTCTATCATTGCGGTTGGCTGACGAGTCTGACCACGCAGGTTCCATTGCAGCTACTTGGAGTTACATCAACACCGACGCGAAGACGGGATACCGGATAGGTGATAGCTTGAGCGCGGGAACCGCAGCGTCGGTTACCATCGCCTCGCTAAGCCTGGTGGCCTATCAGAAGTGGGAGAATAGGAGGCGCGAGAAGGGTGGCCGTGACTATCGGCTGCAATTGTCTGATATGGAGGTAGCCACCTTGGGACATCTGCATCCCCAATTCACATACATTCACTAGGATTCGACCATTAGAGAGACAGGGTCTAGCCCTCAATGCAGAATACGTATACAGAATTCATCACCGCAGGCCTAAATTGCTGCCCTGTTTAAATTTACCGACGGCCGCTCCGTTTCAATGCAGCAAACCCTTAATAACTCCATGCGACTTGTTGCCTATACCACCTAATGATATCCAGTGCCAATCTCATATTCTCAACCTCCTCAATTCTACCCATTCACAACCGAGACGTTATTTCCTCTTCTTGGTGTCATAACCTAGCAAGGATTGCGTTGGCATTGCTGAGTCTCCGCTGAGAGGGCGGGCTCAGGATCCGTATTTGTCAATCAACAGTCTTCTGTCTGCAGAAACAAGACGACTTGATGGGGACGTCTGCCACCGCCAGAGCCAACGTCAACTGCGGTTTCAGGATCTTGGCTTCAGCTGTCCGACCCAGCTTCACCAGGCACTCGTACAGCCCGTGAAGTGCCCATACGTTGTTCGGGTGTCTTTGAGCCCGCGGCAGGGACTCGTCAACTCCCAGGTCAGCGCTGTAGACCGCAGCAGCCTCCTCAACATGGCCTTGCTCTAACAGCAAGGCCCCAAGGGCGTGGCGAGTCGGCTGCATCCAACCCCACGGTTCATCGTAGGGCAGGGCGTCATCTCTCTCCACAGATTTCCGCAACTGAGCGAAGGCAGTATCGTAGTCGCCTTTCCGGTACGCCAATTCACCGTCTAGCATTGCCTCGGCGATGGCTAGAGTTTCCTGGCAGGTATTGTTGAAGACGGTCCGTGATTCGGGAACGAGTTTGACGGCTTTGGCGAAGAGTACCCTTTCTTCTTCGGCCTCGTCGACCCGACCGGTCGCTGCGAGTGCGACGCCTTTGGCGTAATGCGTCATGGCAGTCGTAGTGCAGTACAGCTTAGGGTCGTGGGGGAGTTCGAGTCGAAGGATATCGTCCCATCGACCGAAGCGGATGAGAGCGTGCATTCGCATACCCAGGAAGCCTTCTAACCAATCGGCCATTGGCGGAGATTCGACCCGCAAAAGATCCTCGGAAAGTGTTGACTCGAGCTCGTTGATGGTCTGAATGGCGACTCTGGATTGTCCGCACAACATCGCAGCGTACAGCCTAAAGTGGAAGTCGTGCGAACGATACAGAGTGTAAAAGTTTAAGGGTCCCTCCTTGGCGAGGAACTTGGAGTCTGCCCGGATCGCGTCTGAGTTCGAGGCGATGGCGCGACGGTACTGGCCGCACAAGATGTCCAGGTGAGTCGGCATGTGCTCTAAATGCCCTGCGTCTGGAACGAGACCCCGCAGATTGTCTGCTATCGTGAGGGCCGCCTCGGGCGTCGGTGACATTTCCATTAGGTGGATATACAAGTGAAGAAGACCAGGGTGGCGAAGAGAGCCGTCAAGCTTGAAGGTGCGGTCCATCACATCTTTGATCTCAAGAGTTCTAGCTCCGGGTGTGGGCTTTCCAGTCTTGTAGTTCCACAGCTTCCACGGTGTCACATTCATGGTGGCATCTGTCCAGAGTGCAACAACGTCAAGGTCGCCGGGGTAGGATTTCAGCACAGAGTCCATGGCCTGGGCATAGTCCTGGTTCCACTTCGAGCAGTCTTCGGCAGGCGTTTCTTGCGGATATCGGCAGAGGAGGGCGTTTATGAACGCAATCTCGACGGGAGATGCTTTGGCAGAATGTTCTTTGGCCTGCATGATAGTGTGGTGAGCCCGCTTGGTGGTGACGGCGAGGTCTTCACCGTCAAACACCTTCCAAGGCTTGTTATAGTTAGGTCCCAGAACAAAAGCGAGCCCCCAATATGCCATGGCACAGAAGGGGTCGTAATTGATGGCCCTCTCGAAACATCGTGCCGACTCCTCATGATTGAAGGCATACGCCCACGTCAGGCCGCGATCGAACCACAACTGCGCGTCTTTGCTGCTCGTCGTCACTGAGCGGTGAAAGGACCCGAGGTTGTAGTAAGTAGTGTCGGTAGGCGAAAAGACTGCTGAAGAAGTACCCTTGCCTCTCATTTTGAAGATGCGTTGACGCTAACCTCGTGAGTGAGAGTGATCGTCGTGTGTGGTAGTGTTGAGCTGGCCGGGATGGTTGTTGGGGAAGAACGACATAACGCCAGGCCATTGGCTGAGACGCTTGGAGTCAATGATGTATTTTAGCTGACGTCGCACGCCCGGACTATCTTTCAGCCGGTTCAGTCCATTGGGCACTCCTCTTAGTTCCAAGTCTATGAACCTGACAAATTTACCCCAGAACACCACTGAAACTTCCGAAAGTCAGTGCGAAGACTTGTTGAGCATTGTCATCCGAACAACTCTGCTTACCAGCATGCATGGCTTTAAGGTTATTCATCGCATGGACGGAAAGGGAACAGACAGCTGAACATGGTTGGCAAAAAGGCGCCAGAAGAGCAAGACAAAGTAATTAGGCTTCTGACCGCTTGCATTTGGTGTATGCTGTTCAGACCGCACCTCGATATTTCGGCTCCGATAAATTGGTTCAACGGAACCGGGGTATCGGCGCCTTGTGGGGCACGACGGCGGAATCCAAGGCCGTAAAAATACAATCGATGACGCCCGGAGAACTCAACTTCAGCCAATGAACTATTTGTCCCATCAGAGTCAACCCTTTGGTGTTATCTGTCGAGCCCCACTGAGCTGCGAGTATAAATCAGTACGAAGAGCTATGCGTGCTTTTTGAGTTATTCCGTGTCCTCTGTGAACTCGGGTTATTCGCAGCCTCCAATGATTCTGCATTCAGTCATATCTCGTCCAAAACTCCCCACCATTCAATTACGGAGTCTTTGCATAGCCTACCTCATTGTACGCGCCACGGGAGTAAGACGTGCACAACGAACGCGCACATGCTCAACGGATCTAACTTATCATGGTAGTTAATTGATTTGCGAGTTCACCCGAGAGTCCTACTGGTGTTGTCTTCGGTTGGAAAGAACGGCAAATGTCGTCCGGAGCAAAAAATTCCGAATGGTCGGACAAAAGCCGCTGCGCCGGCTGTAAGCCGAGGCCACCTGGAAACGCGAGACAAACATCCATGTATCAACATGATCGCTCAACACGTGCGGATTCTTTCCGTGATCTACTACAATAAATTAATGAGCACAGGCTGAGGACGCCCCAAGTTCATGCAGAGGTCGTTTGTGATAAGCGGAGATTGCGTTCCCTTGCGGGACATCACGATGAATCTTTGCGGGGGGCATCCAGGCACAGAAACGGTTCCGCGTTTTGGTATCCACCTCACCAGAATCAGAAAAAGCTTCACTGGATTGGAAAGGAAAGATTACCCGAGCCCTCCCCGCGAAGGGCATGAAGCTGGTAGCCAACTTTTGCCCTAGTCTGACGCTAGCGGCTAAATGTTTTGACGCGGGGAAACCCGTTGAGTTGTGGCTTCTTGATGCCAACTTTCAATTACCTTATCTAAGCTGCTTGAATGCATTCTTCTCGCTCAGGTGCTGAGACAGGCGCAGATACCCTGTGTGGACAATGTTCATGGCGAGCAATAACCGATTATGATCGAGTCTTGAGACCAGTGTTACAGTGTGAACTGCCCGTTGTGCTTGGATGATTGGAAACCGACGAAACCTCAATACTAATTATGGCTCCTGTTGCAACGCCTCTCTTTGTTAGGAGCTACTGTCAATGCCCGTTCATCACACGGCATTAACCCGAGCATGCTGTTCATCCATGAGCTCCCGTCGCGCGATGTTCGCCATGGAGCTGAAGTCTGGCCCCCAAATATCCCATTGGATGGCAACTTGACGTTCCTTCCCGAAGTCTTCGCAGTTTTGGGGGGCTGCTAACATATTAAGCTTGATTCAACCTCACATTCTTAGACTTTTGGTTTTGAATGCTCGAGCCTCATCGGTTGATCAAGGCCCTAACAGCCGGTCTGATCTTGCACTGTGAGTTTACCTTCCTCCTAAAGGCTTTTCAATTTGTTTGAGTTCCTAGTCGTTATCAACGTCAACAACGCTCAGTACCAGAGATGGCAGGACCTACTAATCCAGACGCCAAGTCTGCCGCTGCCGGCGAGGCTCCAAAATATGGCGGTGACGATGGAGATGCTGCCTCAATCCAGCTCAAGGAGACGCAAGAACCGAATCGTATGGCCGAAGCCCAGGCGTTGAATGAGGAAGGAATTGCCGATATAGAGAAAAAACTAAAGCGGAAGCTCGATTTCTGGCTTTTGAATGTCGTCTGGGTTATCCTTATTATGAACTATCTCGACAGAGTGAGTACTAAGCTGAAACGAACCCATTTTATCGCACTCATTGACGAGGCTGTCACGAGCTAGGATAACATTGCAGGGAAAAGGGCTTAGCGGGCTAAGTGGGGAAGTCCGTAGGAGTTAGGAGATATAGGGAGGCACTAGGTAACCACTAGATAAGCCCTCTAAGCCCTTACCTAGTTAACTAGAGGGCTAGAGAAGAATATTTAACCTTAGCTACTCCTAACTATACTAACTCTATTACTCTATACTATATTAGTTTATAATATATTCTTCTCTATTACTCTATACTATATTAGTTTATAATATATTCTTCTCTATTACTTATATTAATAGGGGTATAAACTATTAGAGTAGTATAATATATAATAATATAATACGGCCTCTGGCCACTGCATAGTGATTTTACCTGCTTAAGTACAACAGACCTTCTAACTCCGCGCCTCCTAATAATACATAGCCTTCGGTCACATAATCATAACTCTCCTAACTATAGCTATACTTATATATACCTATAGCCTTACGATCTTTAACTTTATATTAATAATAACGTGGTTTTTAATTGTTTAAACTACGAAACTATTAACTTTTCCTCTCGTATACTACCTATACTACTAATACCGCCTCTATTACTACTTCGTCCGCTAGAACTATGCTATTATTAGCAACGCTCTCTCTATTTAGTATAAGCTATACTTACTAACGTTCGCCTAGGCTACCTAGGCTACTTCTGCCTTAGTAATATAGAGGATCTGCTTAAAGAAGGGCTACTCTATAGGGTATATAATAACCCGCTAAACTTCTACTACTAAGTTTACTTACTTAGCTCTAATACTATTACGCCTTATAGAGTCCCCTATAGGGGTATTAAGGTAAGCCCTCTTAAGGGCTATACTAATAATATGCTTTTTATATATAGCAGAGTAGTTAATAAAGGAGCGGGTTTTATTAATTATATTAAGGCTAAACTCTCTAGTAATCCCCTCTATATTATTTTTACTAAAGGGCGTGCCTCGCTTAGGCTTAGTATATTTATATATAGGGTCTAGTACTAATATATTTAAGGATTTATTATAAGTTAGATAAGGATAAGGATAAGGGAGAGGTATAAAGCCCTGCTTATAATAGAGCTTCTTATACTTCTAGCTATAAGAACCTCTTAGGAAAGACCTCTCTAGTTAAGGAGTTACCTCTTATATAGTAGCGTTTATAGCACCTTTAGTACCTTGCTAGAAGGTTAACCTTTTGGGTTAAGGAGTTATCTTATATAATAGCTTTTACCTTACTAGAAGGTTTAGCGAGGGTATTACTATAAGAGCCTTAGTAGCCCGTTTAGCTCTAATATAATTAGCCCTAGTATAGCGCGTATCTAACTTTATACGAGGGTTTACTTATAAGTAGTAGGAATATATAGGGTTCTTATATTATTTTCCTTAACTAGTAGAGGGTATAGGTTAAAATACCTATATAGTATTTCCCGAATTATACTTGCGAACTAGGTGAATTTGTTATAGTCTTTTTGCAAAGGGGCTGCGGCGTAATTCCGAACTTAATAATAATATAATACCTACTTATAGGTTTACTAAGGAGATAAATATAATATCGGTATTAGGATCCCCTATTAGCTAGGAGCGACTAAATAGCTAAACCTAGGATAAGACGCCTATTAAATAGAATAATAATAAGGGTACTAATAGGGGACTAGGTAGCTAATTAATAGAGGCTAAATTAAATTAGCTTATTAAAGAGGAAGAAAAGAAAGGATAGCTAAAATATAAATAGGAATATCTTAAGGCCTTAAGGGCTAGCTAACTATTAACCCTAGTAAGTAACCTTATTACTTATTAAGTAGTTATTAGTAATAAATTAAAGAAGTACTAATTAGAGCTTTAGGGGAAGTATCTCCTAATACTTAAGTATAAAAGGGGTACCTAGATAAACTTTAATTAATTTATATTTAACCTTAATATATAATTTAAGATACATAAGATTATAGTAAACCTAGAAAAAATACTATTTACTACTAAGTACTTAGAGGGATTAATAGCGAAGCGATAGACCTTATACCTCTCTATTTATTATAATAATAAGGCGAAGGATATAACTTAGGTAATAATAAAGGACTTGTTAACTAATAGTATAGCTAATATAGGGTCTAGGACCCTTAGTATATAAACCTAGCTTAAGTAGACCTAATAGTAACTAGGATAATTATACTAGAGCTTTATTAAAGTAATAATATAGGTCTAAGTTATAAGTAGCTAGAAGACTAGTACTACGCTTATTAATTATAGAGCTAATAAGAATATTATAAACTAGAGGATTATAACTAATACCTAACTAGAGGCTAATAAGTTAGAACCTATTAGGGGAATATAGGTATCTAAGGGACTTAACTATAGTATATAGAAGTTAGTAACCTAAATAACTAATAATATAGGCGTCTAGTAGATAGCTTTATATAATTTTAAGATTAGTAAAAATAATAATTATAATACTATTATAGGGATCCCTTAGTATATAATAGAGTATTCTAATTTTAATTAAAGGGAGTTAGGCTAGACCTTTCCCCTATATAAGAAGAGGATTTATTTTATTATAACTATAAAAGAACTAAGGTATATTAAGAATAAAGCGAGAGTAATACTTATAAGAGTATTATAAATTAACTATATATTAACTACTAACTACTAAGAGAATACCTAAGACCTTACGGATACTAAGGGGATTAAAGTAAATATCCTACTAAAGTATTAGGACTTTAAGAAAGTATTTAATATTAACCTAGTAGGAACTATACTAGAGTTTAGAACTACTAGAAGCTACCCTATTAATCTAAAACCTAGAACTAAGCCCTTATTTAAGCCTATTTACCTATTAGCTAAGAAGGAGTTAGAAGAGTTAAGGAATTATATTTATAAAACCTTATAGAAGGGATAGATTTACTTATTAATAAGCCTAATAGGGGTATTAATCCTATTTATCCTAAAGAAGGAAAGTAAGCTAAGGTTATATATAGATTACTAGGGGTTTAACTAGGTAACTACTAAGAACTATACCCCCTCCCTCTAATTAATAAGATCCTTAACTAGCTCTCTAGAGCTAAGTACTTTACTAAGCTTAACCTTAAGGATATATATTACTAGGTAAGGATCTAGGAGGGAGATAAGTAGAAGATAGTATTCTATATATAATATAGCTACTATAAATATTATATTATACTATTTAGGCTTATTAATATATCTACTACTTTCTAAACGTTTATTAATAAGTTATTTATAAGCCTAGTTAATATTATTTATATTATATATTTAGATAATATCTTAATTTTTACTAATAATATAAACTCCTATATAGAGGTTATAAGATAAGTACTTACCTAGTTAGAAGCTAATAGCCTCTATATAAACCTAGATAAGTATAAATTTTATAAGGAGGAGATTAAATTCCTTAGGTTTATAGTCTTAGTAAATAGAGTTACTATAGAATATAAGAGAGTCTAGGTAATAGCTAAGTAGCTAGTACCTATTATAATATAAGAGATTTAGTAATTTTCAGGATTTATATGGTTCTATAGGAGATTTATTAAGAATTACTCTAAGATTTATAGCCTATTTACTAACTAACTTACTAATATAGCTGAGGGATAATAAGTAATAACTAGGGAGGTATTAATAGCTTTTTATTAACTCTACGCTTTATTTATAGAAATACCTATACTATACTATTTTAATCCTATACTCCTAATTTAAGTTAAAACTAATATATTAGACTTTATAATAGGGGTAATACTAAGCTAGTTAGAGGGGGATATATAGAGAGTAGTAGTATTTATATCTTAGAAGCTTAAGGGCGTGTAATTATAATATAATATACTAGAGGTAGAACTACTAGCTATTAGAGAGGTAATAGTAAGGTAGTAATACTACTTACTTTACTCCTAGTATTATATCTAATTTATTACTAACTACTTAGGTTACTAATACCTCGCTAATAAAAAGATACTTAGTAGCTACTAGGCTTAGCTATTATAAGATCTATTAATATTTAACTTTAAATTAAATACTAGCTAGGTTATTATAACCTAGCTAATAGTTTATTATAGAGACCTAACTATACCCTAGAGGATATAGAGATTAATAAAGCTAGGGACTCGCTCCTATAAGACTTCTTATAACGTTTTAATAATACTACTATCTAGAGAGTAAGTACTAAGTAGTAATAAGGTACCTAATTACTAAATACCTCGCTAGAATAACTTATACCCTCGCTCTAGGAATAAGTTAAGAAGGCTTAATAGAAGGACTCTTTTTATATTAATAAGGAGTAGGAATAACGAGGTATAAAGGAGTTATTAGATAATACTAATACTCTAAGATATTAGAAGGGCTTATATATCCCTAATAACTACTTACTTTAAAATAAAGTCCTTAGAGCTTTTTATAATAAACTATCTAGAGGTTACTAAGGGGTTATTAAGACGCTAAAGTGGATTAGAATATCGTTCTTCTAGAACGTATAGAAGGGTAATATAAAAGAATATATTAAGATATATATAATATATTAATATATAAAACTAAGATACTACTTTCTATATAGTAAACTCACACCCTTACTAGTACCTAACTAGCACTTCTAATAGATATTAATTAACTTTATTATAAAACTACTACTATCTCTAATAATAATAAATAAGCTATATAATAGTATTCTTATTATTATTAACTAGTTTATAAAATACTCCCTATATATCCCTACTAGGGAGTTACTTATTACTAATAAGTTAGCTATACTACTAACTAAATATACTTTTCTTAAGTTTAGGCTCCTAGAAGCTATTATATTTAACTAGGGATCGCTATTTACTAGTAACATCTAGTCTAAAGTATACTACCTACTAGTTATTAAGAGGAAGATTAGTACTACTTTTTATCCCTAAACTAATAGCTAAATAGAATACTAGAACTAGAGTATTAAATACTTTTTAAGGACTTTCTATAATATTAACTAGGATAACTAGGTAATATAGCTTAACCTAGCCTAATTCGTTTATAATAACTCCTACTATAAAGCTACTAAGATATTACCTACTAAGCTACTAATAGGATATTCCCCTTATAGACCTAATAATATTAAACCCTAGTTAAAGGCTTTAGTCCTAGTAATATATAAGAGAGTCTACGGCTTACTAGCCTAGAGGTTAGCTATTACTAACTTACTCTAGAAGTATAATAAAATATATAATAAGTTTTATAATTAGAAGAGGACCCCTATTATTTTCGCTATAGGAGATCTTATATTACTTTTAATAAAAAATATTAAATAGAGGTAGCCCTCTTATAAGCTTTCTAATAAATACCTAGGCCTATTTAGAATCTAATAGGTAATTAATAGAGGATAAGTATATAAGCAATAGATTAATAAAAAGTACTAAATTTATAATGTTTTTATACCTATATAATTAAAACCCTTTTTTAGCTTAGCTATTTTACTATAAGATATCCTAATTAATAATAATAATAATATCTATATAGTAAACTATATTATTACCTATAGGGGCCCTAGATATAACTATTAGTACCTTATTAAATAGAAGGGCTATAGTAAACTAGATAATTTATAGGAGCTATAATATAACGTATTAATAGACTTACAAAACGATTATAAAGCCTAATTATAAGTAAAAGTATTATAATTACTATATAATTTAATAGATAACTTAATAAGTAACTAGTAGTTAGGTAGAAATAAGGTATACTAGCTAGGTATCTTAATTTACTAGCTTAAAGGCTTCTAATAAGGCGAAAAGAGATTAGAAAAATACCTAAAGGTAATTATATATTACCTAGAGGTTATTAGTAGCTTATTAGGGGCGCTCTTAAAAATTTTATATTTACTAGATATTAATACCCTCCTCCCTAAGACTAGTTATATCTCCCTTAATATTATTATCTTTTAAATAAATAGATAGAGCAATAAATATAGTAATTAGAACCTCGCGATATTACTTTAAGTTAGATATACTAACTAGAGGAGTACTAGTAAGGTACTAGTAGAGATTAGGTTAACTTACTACCTTATTATAAGTTTTATTTACTTCCTTAATATACTTAGCTTATATATCCTATACCTCTAGCTACTTATTAACTAGCTACTCTATTTCTAGGTAGTAGTAGTAGAGCTCCTTATACTACTTATATAGTAACTTAGTCTACTTCTTAGCCTCCTTAGTAAGGTACTACTAATACCTAGCTATATCCTCTAAGGTAACTACCTAGTAGTTCTCTATTTCTATAGAGATCTTAACCTCCTTAGCCTTATATTTCTTAGGTATTATAATAGCCTCGTTCTTCTTAACTTAGAGGGCTTTTTTAATTATAAGCTAGGTAATAAGGATCTCCTCTTAAAATATAATTAGATACTAATAGTAAAGTACTAGGGAGGTATTAGGGAGCCACTTTATTCTTAATATACTATACTTAAAGGTTAGGTTTAGAACTAGCCTTATTTATAAAGCGTTTAATCTTATTAGTAGCGCTTATTATATAATAAGTAGCTTATAGCGAGTTAGTAAATAAGAAATAGGGAAATACTAAGTAAAACTTATAATAATATAAGCCTTATTATTATTTATCTTAGTATAACGCTTATATTTAGTAGAAATATCTAAGAAATAAATAAATTAGTAATAAATTTAAAACCTAAAACTAGTAAAGTATTAAATAAGTACTAGATAAATACTAGATAAGAACTAGGAGCTTACTATTACTCTTAAAATAGAGAATTAAGCTTATATAGAGTTTAATATTAGAGAGATCCTCCTTAGGGGGCTCCTACTTCGCTATAGCTAGGAGGTACTAGTAATAGGGGTACCCCTAGAGTATACTTATAGTAAGGGGGGAGCTTTGCTAATAGCGTTAGTAGTATTAGTAATAGAGGATAATATAATAATAAATTCGTTATATAATAATTAAGATAAAGTTATTAGTAGGGGAGTAGGAGGCTAATAATAAGTTATTAGTAATAGTAATAATATTATAAATCTAAAGAAATAAGAAGGAGAGATTTTAATAAAGCGAAATTTTAAGTAATATTTATATATTTTTAACTTAATATTAAAACTAGCTTTTTATATAACTAAAAGGATAATAATCTCTAGATTATTATATTATTAAACTTTACTTAACTTTACTTTATATAGGGAGGTATTAAGTAGCTACTAGATAATAACTAATAGCCCCCTATATTATAATAAAAGCCTTCTTTATCCCTAGAGAGAGAATACCCTTATTAGACCTATAAAAGGGCTAAAAATATAATAATAAGTAGAAAATATAATAATTTAGAGGGTAAATTTAAAATAATAAAAATAAGCTTAAATAATAATATATTTTAATATAACCCTATAAAGGAAGGAGTAACCCTTATAAGGGGGCTTAGCTATAACTATTTAAATAACTACTAGGTAGTCCTAGACCTATTAGATAAAGCTATAAAAGTAGTTAGAGTAGGGGGATTAGTTTTATTACTAGCTTATTACTCCTCTAAGCTATAAAGTCCCTTAATACCTAGGTATAAGAGCTATAAGAGTAGCTAGGGTAGAGGATAGGTACCTTATTATTAGTTAACTACTCCTCTAAGCTACCTAGCTATCTAAGGAAGAGTTATATAGCTAGAATAAGGGATATTAAATTCTAGACCTATAGAAACTAAAAATATAAAGTCCTATAAGGAGGTACTAGGTATCCTCTAGGTAGTTATTAAGTAAACTAGTCTAAGGGTAAACTAGTTTAGAGGGGGGGGATTATATTATAAGCTAAGATAATATTATAGGGAAAAGGGCTTAGCAGGCTAAGTAAGGAAGTCTATAGGAGTTAGGAGATATAAGGAGGTACTAGGTAACTATTAGATAAGCCCTCTAAGCCCTTACCTAGTTAACTAGAGGGCTAGAGAAGAATATTTAACCTTAGCTACCCCTAACTATACTAACTCTATTACTCTATACCGCACTAGTTTATGATAGAGGCTTTCTGCAGAATAACATCGCTGCCGCCAAGGTCGCGGAAATAAGAGATAGTCTCGGATTCACCGATACCCAATACGAGACTGCAGTTTCGATTCTGTTCGTCGGGTACATCCTGATGCAGATTCCCTCCAACATCTACCTTACTCAGATTCGACCGTCACTCTTCATGCCTGCCTACGTGGTTGTGTGGGGGAAGAATGTCTGCAGCGACAGGCGCAGTCACGAATCTCTCCGCGATGCATCAACAGGACATATTGCGCTTGACATGGCCTTCTTGAAGAACTGGTTTGTGAGAAACGACATGAAATCTTGGCGAACCAGATTTGGAACACCGTACTTTTCTTGAACGTAGATAAATAGTTACACTCCCCAAAAACAACTCGCTTCAAGCTGCGTGATGACGGCCATTGCTGATCTCGGCCTCGGCCACGACACCACCAGTGGTAGTTGGTCCTTGGTACCCCTTCCTGGCACCCACGAACCACCAAACACCGACGAAGAATGTGAGACCCCCCCAGATCACACAGGCGTAGTTCATGCTCTGAGCATCGGTCGGGAGGGCGAAGGGGAAGCTGTAAATAACGAACCATACCAGCATATAGGTGCACGCGATACCGTTGATCAGGAACCCAATCCATCCGCGCATGTGAAACGGTCCATACGCGACCCGCTTGCGTCCTGACAAGAGGTTTGGAAGAATGGCAGCCAGATATGAGCTACTGGTTAGGAGGATGAAGCTGCCGACGAAGCCGTTGAAAGCTGTTGTACTGCCAACGTAGATAGCACCAAGGACCGTGACCAAAAACGCAGAGGACACAGTAGACCACATTGGCATCCCCAGCTTGGGGCTGACATGACCGAGAATGTCGGGTCGTGGGCTAGCACCATCACGGGCAAGAGTCCACAGGGTCCGACCACAGGTAATGTGGAGTCCGATGATCGTCAGGCCGATGCAGATGAGCACCAGAGCCAGCAATCCAGTCGCACCAGCAGGGGAACCAGTGGCCTGATGATATATCTCAGCGATGGGGTACGGCGAGCTAAAGAGCGCCTCGTAGTCGCTAATGGCATACATGATGGTGACCAGATAACAAAAGCCTGTAGTGAAGCCGATGCTCATTTGCAGGCCGAGAGCAATCGGGACGTTGCGTTGCGGATTCGGAATCTCTTCCGCCAGATGGGTCGTGGCGTCAACGGCGCCAACGCTGAAAGCGCCGTTGAGCATGCCGGCGAGGAACACGAAACCGTCCGGGTATCCGATGTCGGCGGTCCACTCGGTCCAGACGAAGGAGGAAGATGCGTGGGGTGGCCGGCCGCGACGGCCGGGCATGACGGCGACGACGATGACGGTGATGAGAAAGCCGGCCAGAATCGCAAACACGCCAAAATCATTGATCCGGGGCAACGCGCTATTGGCAAGACAAACCACGGCGCAGGCGAGCCACGTAGCAATCAGATACACGACGAACACATGCCACGACTTTGCTTCAAAGCCGGCATGGTTGAGGGCGTACATCTGCACGACGGTGTTGCCGAGGATAGATGCCATGCTTGCGGCGCCGAGCGTCCAAGCGAGGTAGTTCCACCAGCCGGCGAAGAAGCCAACGACGCGACCCCATCTTGGACCGGGCGTGACGGAGGCCCAGTGATAGACGCCCGCGGACGAAGGGATAGCGCTCGAGAGCTCGGCGATGCTTGCGGCGACCGTCCAGTAGCAGACGGAGACGGCAATGAACTCGTACAGGACACCGGGCGGTCCTCCGTTGAAAATGGCGACGAGAATGGAGCCGCCGATGGCAGGCCAGACGTTACCGACGACAAGGCCGACGCCAGCAAGGGACAGAAGACTGAAGTTGCGCTCGAGTTCTTGTACGTGGCCCGAGGCGTTGATTGCGACGTCTTGCTGCTCGACTGATCGTGAGGTGATTGTTTTGTCGACACCGGTGGTGACTGCATCATCGCCTTCCGGGGCTTTCTTGTGCCGATCCATGGTCGGTCCCTCCAAAGCAGCGGCAGCGTGCCGACAAGTGAGTGATTCAGGGGAAGGATTACGAGAGGGATCGGGAAAGACATCATGAGGAGTACCTGCGTCGTTGCGCATTTGAAATAGCGACACCAGCCCGCCGTTATCTTAGCTTGAGATAACAACGGATCGTTTCGCCAGTTATGATGTTGCGTCCATTGTATGTTGCCGTCGGCGCCGGAAGCTCCTTGCATGGCAAATGCCCAAAAGCCTCCAGTGTGCCAATCGGTGTGACGACGCGACAGACTGGTCCAGACCCCTGAGAGATACAGGGCCGGCGTGGAGTAATTGGCGACTGCGTCCACGGAACCTTTTCCACTAAGCGCATTCCCTCGATAACGGTTGATAGGTAGCATCGCCATTGTCTGCTCCGAGTTAGATATCTAGCCTAGCTTTCAGAGAGCTAAGCCGGCAGTCATCGCAATCGATAAAGATAATACGTACAGAACTCCAGGAAAACCGATCCCCCGCAAAGTGCAAGAAGTTCAGCTCTAGTTAAATAAAAGATTTCCCATTAATCTGCGCGGATTCAATCTACTGATTGCTTGCTTAATGAGAAGATCTTTCTTGGCTAATAATGCGGGGGAAACGTGCTCCAGGTCGGGGCATATCCTGCTTAGTCAAATCTGCAGGGCCGCCCCCGCCCCCTGCGGAACCCTTGCCCGAGTTGGATAGGTGCGGAGTAGAGGGTCCAAAACGAGTGGTTGTATTAGGAGGTATAATTGATGTTGTAGAGGTTAAAAGCAGCGAGTTGCAATTGGGCCCAATATATCCGCGCCGACCGTGGTGCATACACGTTCCCGTACCTGCCCACAGTCCATCCTCTCAAGTTCACCATATTGAGGCTAGCGCAGTCCCACACCTGGGCACGAAGTTTGGGTCGGTCTGGTGAGAGTATCAGACAGTGCATAAGCTTGAAGCACAATACTCGAACAAGCATTTAAAGAGGTTTACTTTGGAAACGGGGCCAGCTTGGTCCGTCCCGCAGCCAATTTCATAGCCTACAAAGCTGCAAAGCAAGTAGAACGCCCAGGTTGCATAGTCTTCGCCTCTCGAGACATATCGAATTTGAAAATGAAACAAGGCCGCGCTCGATTGTCGCGTATTCTCTACCTCAGATAGTCGAAAGCGAGAAACAACTAGCTTGTGGCCGATAGATTATCGCAGAATCCCTGACAAGAAAAAGTGCTCTGGAAAGTGCTCCGTTGGAAAGTCAACCGACCATGCTCGATCATCTGACGAGGGGACAGCATAATTGTTCGCGGAATCCCTTCTCAGCTACGAGATTAAAACCCCCGTGGGTCAGCAGCGCTACTAGAACACCAACTTCGCCACGAATATTTTCCTGGATCCGACAAAGGAGGTCTTGGTCCGAGCGCGGCGATACTAGCCATATGGCCTCCGAGATTCTGTCAGGTTGTCAGCAAACAAATTCATGTGAAGCATCAGGAACGTGGCATAGTGCAGAAAGCGCTGCTCGAGGCTTTCAATTTTCGTCTGGTCGAACAGATCTCGATAGTCCTAGACTTGAGTTCGAGTTGAATGTGAATTTGTGCGACCAGTTGAACGTGGAAACCGGTTTCTATGACTCGTAAATGCTCTCAACAAAAAGCAGCGAAAGAAATCTTTTAATAGCCCAGAGAGTGTCGCAAGTTACAAATGACTACCTGTGCCATTTGTCTAAGAGACTCGTACCTTGAGTTCTTGAGATGGCCTCGTTAGTCTGGAATATCAACCACCGTATAGACAGACTATCTGTTTCAGAAAGGTCTGTTCTATCGATGTATGTGTTATTTTGGTGTGGCTTTGTCCTATCTCAGCAGATATCGCCGTAGGAAGTCTTCTTGTCGTTTAAGAGCGAACTTCTTCCCTCCACTGCAATGACCCCCTCCAGGGATGAACAGAAATTCATACTCCTTTCCCTCCTCGTTGAGAGCCTTGACTAGCTGGAAGGTCGAAGCCGGATCAACGTTGTCATCCAAATCCCCCACAATCAGCATCAGAGCTCCCCTTAACTTGCCCGCTTGAACCACGTTAGATGATTCTTTGTACGACTTGTCGACGGGAAACCCCATCCACTGCTCATTCCACCAGATCTTGTCCATTCGATTATCGTGGCACCCGGAGTCAGCAATTGCGGCCTTGTAGAAATCGGCATGGTGAATGACTGCGGCCACGGCGCTCTGTCCGCCCGCTGAGCCACCCATCACGCCCATGCGCGAAGTATCCATCCACGGACGGGTTTCGGCCGCAAATCTGATCCACGCAATACGATCAGGGAAGCCGGCGTCTTTCAGATTCTTATAACAGACATCGTGAAACTTCTTCGATCTCCAGTTCGTTCCCATCCCGTCCATAATGACGATTATGTACCCTTGATTTGCCCATCTTCTCTGCTTCGAGAGCGTTGAGAATCCCTTCGGTGTATGGAAGCCGTGAGGGCCGGCGTAGATGTCTTCAAGGACTGGATACTTCTTTGATGGATCCAAATTGGCGGGCTTGATAATGACACCGTAAATGGGCATTACGCCATCTCGACCTGGAGAGGTGAATCTTGGGGTACCCAACCTCGATTCAATAGCTCGTCGATGCCTTCAGTCTTTCCTTCGAGATGCATTAGCTGTTCGCCAGTTTTTACGCTCCTGAGAACGGACTCCGGGCTGGAGTCGACACGCGACCATGAGTCGACGAAGTACGTTTTGTTTGGAGACAAGGTCCATCGATGGGTTCCATCACCGTGAGTCAGGACTCTGAAGTCGCTGCCGCCAAGGTTAACGCTAGCCAAGTGCTCATGGTAGGGATCCTGATCAGAAGCCATGCCATATCCACTGAAAATAATCTGTCGAATCGTCTCGTCGATTTTGAGAACCGCATGAACATTCCACTCTCCGTTCGTGATCTGATTCTTCAAAATTCCGGCCTTTAGGTCAAAGAGATACAGATGGTTGTAACCGTCTCGTTCGCTAGCCCATATCATCTCATCTATACCTTTGATAGGTCGGTGGTAGACCTTACTGGAGTAGTCGATGAAAGTCTCGCTGCTATTATCACGTAACGTGGGGTGGGTCACTTGCCAAGGTAGACCTTCTCCCTTAGCGACCCCTCTCTACATAATTAGTCTCTCGAGATATATTATACCTAGCTTTATATATAGAGAGACGTTTATTTACTTACTTTAGGTAATTTATCTTTATCTATTTTTTTATTATAAAGCCTAGCTTTTTATATAGTAGTATAACCCCCCTTTACCTTTTACTTTAATTAAATTTCTTCCTAATAAACTCCCTATTATAGTCGTTTTATACTATAAGAAATCTAACCTTAAATATAATTATAAAGTTTAAGACCTTAGTTTTACCCTATTAATAATAGTAATATAACTACCTTTAAATAGGATTATTAGGTCCTAGGTACCTAATTAAGTTAGATATTGTCTATAATCCTACTCCCCTTCCGCCTAGTTACTCTAGCTAAGATATAACTAATATCCCTATTACTTAAATGGATTTTACCTTAAGTTTATATATTATAAATAATATCTAATACTCTATACCCTATATATTAGTAAAATATTCTATGAATAAGGGGCTAATTAGCTAAGAGATACTTAAGGTTACTTTATATCTAAAGCTATAGTTATAGCTACTATAACTACTACTACTACTACTACTACTACTAAAGCGGCTCCCTAGACCCTACTAGTACTAAGGACCTCGTAATAACGATCGACTTACTATTTAATACTCCTATAATATCTATAGTAATAGTCGCTTTAGTATTATTAGTAGTCGCTACTACTTTATAGAACGCCACTTCTAGTTTAGCCCTATAAGTAACTTCTAACATATTAAATACGACTTCTATACTAGATTATATATTAAATCCTAAACTAGTAGTAGTAATACCTCCTTAACCTATATTAATAGCTACGACCTCTTACTAGTTATTAGATTTAGACCCTTATAGCCTAATTTTATAAGATAGTTAGAAACTAGCTAGTTAGTAGCCTAGAAGGGAAACTATACCTAAACTAACTATATAACTACCTCTAGTAATTATAAGGGAAGAATAGTTATTAGTAATTAGTAATTAAGCTTCTTCTAAACCTTCTAAATAGGTATACTATCTTTATAAAAGAACCTAATTACTTTCTACTTAGTTAGCCCTACTAGCTATATAAGCCCCCTTATCTTCCCTCTTTTAACGTCTCTTTTAACCTCTCTTCTAACCTCTTATTTAACCTTAACCTCCTCCTTTTATATAACCTTAGATAATATTACTAATATCTCCCCTACTAACTATATAAAATAAAGTTATTAGGGAACCTTCTATTTATATTATAAGAGCCTACCTAGAAGATATTAGTTTATTATTATTAGTTTTACTACTCTTATTACTCTTGAATATTCCCTTAAGTATCTAATAATAACTTAGGGCTCTATTTAACTCTATATAATACTTAATATAATAATTAGATATTACCTTAGATTTATATTTCTTAATATCCAACTCCCCCTTATTACTATTTATAAACTTAGTACTTATTATTACCTTATAATTACTTCTTATATCCCCTAAATAGCTACTTAATTTCCCTAAGCTATATATTAGATATTTAACTAATACTACTATCTAACCTAGGATAATAATAAGTACCTTCTTATAGGGTGCTATATTAGGTTCTAAACCTAGCCCTTAAGTCCTAGATAAGCCTACTTAACTAAGGAGTAGCTTAGTAATATACATCTCTTAACTAGCTATTAGTCTAATATTCCCTATTACTAGATACTAATACTTACTAGATATTAGTGTTCTCTATATCCTCGCTAACTTATAAGATAAGGGGTAGTACTTATAATAGAAATAGTATATTACTAATAAATAGGTTAATATAGCTATTAGTACTTTATATAGTCTATCTCCTACTTAATAAGAGAGTATTAAAGACTTAGCCTAATATAATCTTAATAATAGCTCCTTAGTAATCCTCCCTCCCTATCCTAATTAACTACTATAAGTAATTATCTATATTATAAGAGGCCTAGAAGTTACTAAGGAGGATTCTTAGTCTAAATTAGAAATATCCCCCTTAAAATACGATAAGGGTAAGGAGAGGGCTAACCCCTAGCTATTATTATTTTATATATAATACCTAGCTAATTCTAGGCCTTAAGGATATTAATAGCTTATTAAATCTAATATACCTTAGGGATAGCTTCTTATACCTTATTAGCCTAGTTATATAAAAGCTAGATCTTTCTTAGCTAATATATAACTTATTACCTTTTTTTAGTTCTTCTCTTAAATACTTTTCTCTATTTAAGCTTACTCTTAACCTATCTCTATCTGATAAAATACTCCCTCTTACTATCTATCTACTCCTTAATAATTAGAGTAACTAGTTAATTAATATAATAATAAATATCCTTCTTCCTCCTATATTTAGGAAAATAACCCTTTTGGCTATAATTATAACTAATAATGACCCTATTTATAAGACTCCTATTTAAATAAGGAGAAGCTAAAGCTAGAGATCTTTATATATAATAGCTTAAAGATACTTATATCTTTATATATTAGTAAAATTAAATACTTCGTAGATTTATATAAGTTAGAGATTATTACCCGAGCTATTAGTTATAATATCTTATTAAAAGAAATAGATAGTAATAAGTATTTTAATTTACTCCCTTATTATTAATAACTTAAGATAACCTCTAACTTAGACCTATAGAAGACTCTACTCTTAGAACATTTCTAGAAGGATTATAGAGCTATACTTATTAGAGCTAACTAACTTAAATATATATTTATAAATAAGGATATATTATTATTATAGATATATATTAATAGAAAGATTTAGTTATATAACGAGGTAGGTAAATATAATAAGGATAGTTAATATTGATACCTTATATTAAGTATAGACCTAAACCTAGGTATACTTATCTACCTAAGTAGTTATAATACCCTCTAGGACCTTATATTATAAATCGCTACTAAGGAGTATATTATATACGTAAGTTAGAAGTATAACTACGACCTCTAAGAGTAGATCTAAAAGTAACTAAATACTGTAAATAACTATAGATATTATAACTATAATCATTAACTATATAAGGACTATTAGGACTACTATAACTAACGCTATAGTAACTACTATTAGGATTACTATTAAGACTAATACTAAGACTAATATCCTAGATATAACTATAGACCTCGCGACTAATAATATAATAACTTCTATCCTCGCTAAGATAACTAAGAACCTTAACCTAGACGTTTATAAAAATGATATAATAAACCTTATAGTTTATAGAACTATTATAACTATAATAAACTTACTAAGGATAAACCTAAGAATATAAATAGATAAGCCTTAGACCCTACTTATAATAATTAGCTAACTAAGGACTACTAACTATATAATTATAATACTAACTATCCTACCTATTTTAAGTACTATTCTAATAGTAACTAATTCCTATACCTAGTTAAGACCTATATTACTATAAGATATCCTCGTAAGTATTTACTATCTAAATCTCTATCCCCTTATATAAACCCTTATTAGGAGGAAGATTATAACTCTTATAACTCCTTATTAGACTAAGAGTCTTTAAACTCCCTTAGTAACTACTAATCGCAGGACGCGTTTTACTATAACTATACTATAAAGATATTCTTACTACTAATATAGTATATATTAAGGCTAACTATAGCTAGAAGTCTCTTATAATAACACTAAAGAACTAGAACTTATATTAATTATATTAAATACCTTAACTAATATCTAGCCCCTATTAGATATTAATATAATAGACCTAGTATAATATAAGGATAATAGTACTATCCTACTACTTATTACCCCTATTTTAGAGCCTTCCCTAGAAAGTTCTATATTATAAGTAGAGGATAAACGGATTGCTATTAGTATCCTACTTATAATTAATAAGGCCTTAGATTAGTTAGATATTAAATATATAACCTAAATTCCCTCTTATACTTATATTAAAACCTATATATCCTTTATTATTAATAGTATATCCTACTAATTCGACTCTTATTCCTACCTTAAAGTAGTTATTTATATACTATCTAGATACTAATATACCGCTCTACTTAATACCTACTTAGCCCTATTACTAGTTAAATAGAAGTTTATAGACTAATACTACCCTAACGTTAATATTAAACCTTATTAAGCTCGGAATTACGCCGCAGCCCCTTTGCAAAAAGACTATAATAAATTCACCTAGTTCGCAGGTATAATTCGGGAAATACTATATAGGTATTTTAACCTATACCCTCTACTAGTTAAGGAAAATAATATAGGAACCCTATACGTTCCTACTACTCGCAAGCAAACCCTCTAAATATTACTATATAAAGTCGGACGCGCGCCGAACTAGGGCTAATTATATTAGAGCTAAATAGGCTACTAAGGCTCTCGTAGCCTGGATAATAACGCCCTCGCTAAACCTTCTAGTAAGGTGCTGCAAAAGCTACTATATAAGATAACTCCTTAACCTAAAAGGTTAACCTTCTAGTAAGGTATTATAAATACTACTATATAAGAGGTAACTCCTTAACTAAAGAGGTCTTTCCTAAGAGGTTCTTATAGCTAGAAGTATAAGAAGCTCTGCTATAAGTAAGGCCTTATACCTCTCCCTCTTCTTTATCCTTATCCCTTAACTATATTAATACTAGACCCTATATATAAATACGCTAAGCCTAAGCGAGGTATACTTTTTAATATAAATAATATAGAGGGGATTACTAGAGAGTTTAGCCTTAATATAATTAATAAAACCCGCTCCTTTATTAACTACTCTGCTATATATAGAGAGTATATTATTAGTATAGCCCTTAAGAGGGCTTATCTTAATACCCCTATAGGGGACTCTATAAGGCGCAATAGTATTAGAGCTAAGTAAGTAAACTTAGTAGTAGAAGTTTAGCAGGTTATTATATACCCTATAGAGTAGCCCTTCTTCGAGTAGGTCCTCTATATTACTAAGGTAGAGGTAGCCTAGGTAGCGAACGTTAGTAAGTATAGCTTACGCTAAATAGAGAGAGCGTTGCTAACGATAGTATAGCTACTAGCGGATAAAGCGGTAATAGAGGCGGTATTAGTAGCGCAGGTAGTATGCGAGAGGAAAAGTTAATAGTTTCGTAGTCTATTAAATAATTAAAAACCACGTTATTATTAATATGAAGTTAAAGATCGTGAGGCTATAGGCACGTATAAGTGCAGCTATAGTTAGGAGAGGTAGTTAGCAAGATCACGTAACCGAAGGCTATATATTATTAGGAGGCGCGGAGTTAGAAGGTCTGTTGCACTTAAGCAGGTAAAATCACTATGCAGTGGCCAGAGGCCATATTAAACCTTATAAAACCTTCTAACTTAGGGGTATTAAATAAGGAGGACCCTTAATTACCTCTATAGCTACTGTTCTTATTATTCTATAGAGTCAGGATAGCTTTATCCTAAGAGTTAATAAATTAGTATATATTATTAAATCTATGTCTTATAACTTTATCCTTAGAGGATATTTCTTATATAAGCATACCCTCTATATCTATTAGGGTAACCTATATAATAATAACTACGGCCTCTGGCCACTGCATAGTGACTTTACCTACTCAAGTGCAACAGACCTTCTAACTCCGCGCCTCCTAACAATACACAAGGAGTCACCTCTCGTATAGTAGCGTTCACCTTACTAGAAGGTCGACCTTTTGGGTTAAGGAGTTATCTTATATAGTGGCTTTTACTTTTAGTACCTTACTCGAAGGTTGACCTTTTGGGTTAAGGAGTTATCTCATATAGTAGCTTTCGCCTTACTAGAAGGTTTAGCGAGGGCGTTACTATAAGAGCCTTAGTAGCCTATTTAGCTCCGATATAATTAGCCCTAGTATAGCGCGTATCTAACTCTATATAAGGGTTTACTTATAAGTAGTAGGAACGTATAGGGTTCTTATATTATTTTCCTTAATTAGTAGAGGGTATAGATTAAAATGCCTATATAGTGTTTCCTAAATTATGCCTGCAAACTGGGTGAATTTATTATAGTCTTTTTGCGAAGGGGCTGCGGCGTAATATCGAGCATTACTAGTTACCCTATATAGCTATATTATGGCCTCTAGCCACTGCATAGTGATTTTACCTGCTCAAGTGCAATAGACCTTCTAACTCCGCGCCTCCTAATAATATATAGCCTTCAGTCACGTGATCGTAATTGCAAACTACCTTTCCTAACTATAGCTATACTTATATATACCCTACTAGATAGCCTCACGATCTTTAACTTTATATTAATAATAACGTGGTTTTTAATTATTTAATAGACTATAAAACTACTAACCTTTCCTCTTACGCACTACCCGCGCTATTATTAAATACTGCCTCTATTACCGCTTCGTCCGCTAGAAGTCGTTACTATTTTTATAGTCCTCTTATTCTATTAGGTTAGCTAACGCCTTTGCAACTATACCGTTATTAGTAACGCTCTCTCTATATTAAAGTAGTTAGCATAAGCTATACTTACTAACGTTCCCCTAAGGGGCCTAGGCTACTTCTGCCTTAATAGTATAGAGGACCTACTTAAAGAAGGGCTACTCTATAGGGTATATAATAACTTACCTAGCTTCTATTACTAAATCTACTTACTTAGCTATAATATAATAATAAGTATCCCCTCTAGGGGTATTAATAAGAGCCCTCTTAAGGGCTATATTAATAATATACTCTCTATATATAATAGAGTAGTTAAAAAAGGAGTAGGTTTTATTAATTATATTAATACTAAACTCTCTAGTAAGCTCTTATATATTATTACTATTAAAAGGTATACCTCGTATAAGCTTAGCGTTTTTATATATAGGGTTTAGTATTAATATAGTTAAGAGATAAGAATAAGGAAGAGGGAGAAGTATAAAGCCCTACTCGTAGTAATAGAGCTTCTTATACTTCTAGCTATAAGAACCTCTTAGGAAAGACCTCTTTAGTTAAGGAGTTACCTCTTATATAGTAATATTTATTTTTAATACCTTATTAGAAAGTTAACCTTTTAAGCTAAGAAGTTATCTTATTTAATAGCTTTCGTAGCACCTTTAGTACCTTACTAGAAGGTTAACCTTTTAGGTTAAGGAGTTATCTTATATAGTAGCTTTTATAGCACCTTACTAGAAGGTTTAGCGAGGGCGTTTCTAGGCTACGAGAGCCTTAGTAGCCTGTTTAGCTCTGATATAATTAGCCCTAGTATAGCGCGCGTCTAACTTTATATAATATTTAGAGGGTTTGCTTGCGAGTAATAAGAAAGTATAGGGTTCTTATATTATTTTCCTTAACTAGTAGAGGGTATAGGTTAGAATACCTATATAGTGTTTCCTAAATTATACTTGCGAACTAGGTGAATTTATTATAGTCTTTTTGCGAAGGGGCTGCGGCGTAATTCCGAACTTAATATAGCTATATTATATAACCTTACGCCTTTTCTAACCCGTAATAGCTATCTTATAGATCCCTATTATATACTATTACTACTAGTTAGAACTACGCTCTTCCCTTCTTAAATTTTAACTTAGTACCTATAATAATTTATAAAGGGCAGCGGCTAGGTTCGTTATAATATATTAATATTACCTTATTTATAGATACCTTTATTATTCATATATCTTTAGCTATTCCTTTAATAGACTTATTAGGTATATATAGCATAGAAAATAAACTACTTAACTTAAAATACCTAGATAAATACCTATTTTATATTTCATAAAATTATAATAAAGATCCTCCTAACGTCGCTATAGATATATTAGATTATTAGGGATAAGAGTATTAATAATAAGTTTAAGACCTTATTAATAAGTTCTATCTATTATTTATACCTAGTATAAGCAAATCTAATAATAATATTAATATATCTATCCTATTTAAAAATAACGTAGATATTACTAACCTTTACTAATATCTATACTTCCTATTATATTATCATAAGACTATTATAGATTTAGTCTTAGACCCTCTACTAAAAGCTAATATTATTAAAAAGGTCCCTTTAGGAGAACTATACCTAGCTATAGCTCTAGTATTTATAGTCTAGAGGAAAAATAAACTACGCGTTATTATTAACCTATAACGTATTAATACTAAAATATAGCTTAATATATACCCCCTACTTAGATAAGATAAGATCCTTAGCTCTCTCTCTAGAAGTACTATTTTTTTAGCTATAGATATTACTAAGGGGTTCTTTAAATAGCTAATTATACCTAATAATAAATAGAAAACTATATTATTATACCTTATTATAGATATAAACGCTTTATAATTATAACTATAAGCCTTACTTCCTTACTAGCCTTCTTTTAATACTATATAGAGCACCTATTTAGCCCCTACCTTTAGTAGTTTATACTTATATATATAAATAACGTTATTATCTATTTATAAACTAAGGAAAATTATTTAGATTACTAATAACTCTTACTCGCCCTCTTTTAGAAGTCTAGATACTACTTATTATTATTTAAATATTACTTCGCCTAGCCTAGGCTTAAAGTACTTAGATAGCAGGTATTATAATTAGACCTTAATACTATATAATAAAAGATAGAAGCTATTACAGCTCTTCTAATACTAACTAACCTCTAGGAGCTTAAAAGCAAACTAGGTCTTATAAGATATTATTATAAGTTTATCTCTAAGTATATATAAATTATTAACCTACTAGTTAAGATTAAGATAATAGGTTTTTATAACTCGCTACTTAAAAATCCCTAATATAATACCTTGACTATATAATCTTAATTACCCCCTATACTCTAGGTAATACATAATATATCTAAAGCAAAGAAAGCATAACGCTATAAGGAAAATATTTAATAATAATAAGTATAGACTAACGCTACGCAGGTATAGGACTATATTAAATATAAACTTACCTAAGCTATAGATTATACCTTTCTAGATTATTCTAAACCCTTTATTCTCTATATTAATAGTAGTTAAAAGAGCCTTAGAGTAGCGCTATATTAAGAATAACCTAATAGTAAGATATAAGCTATCCTTTTCTTATTATAAACGCTATCTCTAGCTAAAGCAAAATATACTATTATAGAGATCGAGACGCTAGCTCTAGTCTAGTTATTATATAAGCTAGAATACTACCTTAATAGTAATAAGATCTCTATACTATTAAACTATATAGTAATCTATAATACTTTTTAAATAGTTAGCTCTAGTAAACCTAAGGGATACTACCAATTAGTAAACTAGAAGCTTATACTAGCTAAATAGATAGATCATATTACTATTTAATATTATCTAGGCTATAAATATATTAATACTAACGCCTTATTAAGGCTACCGATTGGAAAACCACTACCCTATATATTACTTACTAATAATAAGTAAGATAATACTAATAACCCTATAGAAGCTTATAATAACGAGACTCTAACTATAGATAATAATATAATACGACTAGACGAGGTATATCTATCCTATAAGATCTAGATTATAATACGTTATAGTACTAAGTAATAAGCTAACTATATAAAACCTCCTACTAACTAGATAGAACCTTCGCTTAATATAATACTATAACTAGAATAAGTAAAATTAATAATAGGTATAATTATAGCTAATTTAGTTATATCTAATAAGCTTCGATCTAAAATCCTATAAATACTACTAATAGACCTAACCTTTTATTATATCTATAATATAATAATCTAAACGGATTAGAGGAGCTTATATAGCTTTACTCTTAACTAGTTAAAGCTACTCTACCTTAGAGATAAGAATAACTTGTAACTTTATATTCTATAGATAGCTATACCTAATATATATAAAGCTACTTATAATAATAGGGTACATATTAGCATAGGGAGAATATATAACTTCCTATAGAAAAGCTACTTCTTCTAGAGTATATATTACGAGTTATAATTATATATTATATACTACCTAGAGTGCTATAAAGCAAAGTTAGATTAAAACGCTTCCTATAGTAACCTAATTCTAATTAAGGTACCTCGCGTTCTATTATTAATAATCTATCTAGACTTTATCGCTACCTTACTTATATCTAAATATAAATATAACGCTATCCTCTTCCTTACTAGTAAGACTTCTAAGTTTATAAGAGGCCTTATTAGTTATATAGACTAGATAGTAGAATAATAAGCTATAAGATATATTTATAATATATGCCCTAATTAGAGCCTACTAGACGTTTATATCTCTAATATTAACCCTAAATTAGCTTTAGCCTTATAGATATTATTATACGCTATTACTAATATTTAGCTTAAAGTCTTAGTAATATATTATTACTAAGCTAATAAGTAAGTTAAACGGACTATCTAAATGATTATTTATATATTCTAAATATTAATTAGTTCCTAACTTAACTACTCTAATTAGGAGGATATCTTATTATATATCCTAGCCTATCTTAATATATCTATCTTAGTAACTATAAGATATATCCCTTATAAAGTCCTCTTTAGTAGGATCGCAAAGTCCTTCCTCTCACCTATATAATAAATAGTAACTAACTTTAGATCCTGGTAACGCGAGATCTGCTAAGAAGTATAGGAAGCTTACTAGATCTTACTTATAAAAATAAAACCCTAATATAATAATAACTACAACTAGCCCCTATAGTTAGCTACTAGTAATATAATTTATATTAAACTATTAAAGAAGGGTCTCCTAGGTTATTATCTTAATAGCTAGACTAAATTCTTATATACTTAGGAAGGTTTATTTCAAATTAAGAAAGTTATTAACCTATTAAGGTATTATATATACCTACTACCTTAGCTTAAATAGCACCCTAAGATATCTATTAAATATCTTAACCTAATTTAGAGGGACCTATATAAGTAACTAAGTTAGCTACTAGATCTATTAAGGTAAGGTAATAAAGAGAAATTTATCATCAAGTAGATCCTCGCTTATAATACCTATAATAATAAGCTTTACTATTATATTAAATAGCTAGGCTACCCTAAACTAACCTAATAAGCTACTAATATTATTAAATAAGATATACCTAAGCTAGTATATAACTACTATAAATCGCAATATATAGAAAAAAGGCGCTATTTATATAAGGTATAGATATAATAAGATAAACTACCTTCGTATTAGGAGTTTATATCTATATAAGTATTACTTTTCTCTTATATCCTATATAATATATACTCTCTACTCTAACTTATTAGCTATAGATAAGTAGGTTTAGATCTTCTCCTTATTAATCCTAATTAAATTCTTACCTCCTTTTAAAAATATTAATAACCTCCTTCCTCCGCTATATTAACTATTATAGACCTACTTTTATTAACCTCCTTCCTACCTACCTACCTTCCTATTATTACTTATTTACCTTTTTTTTCTACGCGCATATAACTTTTATTTTCTTTTTATTATTTAAGTAAAAACCCCTTTAATAAATAATTATACTTATATTATTATTACTTCGCACTATTAATATTAATACTTACTATTACTACCTCGTAATACTATAATAAACGCTACTAAATAGTCTATAAGTACTTCTAATAGTAAACCCCCCTATAATAATACTCATAACCCCTTTCCCCTTCCCCTGAAAACTCCTTTAACTACTTTATTACTAATAACCTAATTATTACTAATCACCTCTAATATACATTAAATAAATAGCTCTAGTAGAAATCTATAGATTATACTTCCTAGCTATTACTAGATAGATATATACTAATAGCTAAGTATTAGCAATGTTGGTTAACTATCTCTAGAGATCTACTTAACCTACATAAGACTAATAAGTAATAGTTAATTGCTAAATAAGCTAAGTCTAATAACTAGCTCTTAGTTAATAATAACGTAGTTACTATTAATAATTAGACCTTATAATAAGTTAATAATAGCTAAGGAGGTATAACCTAGTAAGATAATAATAGCTAGGGAAACCTAATCTAATATTATAATAGTTAGGGAACTACTACTCAATAGGTTAATAATAAATAGGGAAATATAATTACTAACTAGTAGCCTAATAGTAAGGATAAAGGTAAGGATAAGATCGCTAATTATGCTTTTATTAAACCTATTAACCCTTAGGAAGATAAACTAGATTATAATAAAGACTTGCCTCCTTATATCTATATTAATACAACTTACTATAAAGGTAAAACCCTAAAATTTACCATATTACTAGAGGCTCTAAATATCGCTAATACTATTAATAACCTACTAACTAATATCTTATATAAGAGATAGTATAAGTATACTATAGCTAATACTTTTAAATTAGTATACTATCTCTAGATATTTAAGAAGTTATTATAAAAGCGAAAGATATATTATTAGAATCCCTTAAGCCTATATACCTACTTAGGATAAATAAGCTTATTATAGGATACCTTCTATCTATACTTACTAAAGTAAGATTAGACCTAGGTAGTGCTTATACTTTTCTTACCCTTATTAAGTTGATAACCCTTCCTAGTAAGTTATAGATCTTATACTACTATAAAATAAAAGAGAAGCGCTTCTACTTCGCTAGGATAAAGATTCTAGTCTATACCCTTACTTCTACCCCTATTAATAGAGCTACTAAGTAGAATAATACTTCTTCCCTATTATTAATACTAGAAACTTAGAAGCTCTATAATTATATTACTATCTCAATTATAGCAAATCGTAGATGAGCTTAGTTAGCTCTTATCTAGCTAACTACTAATAATATAGTAGTATAAGGATATCTTTATAAGTGATAGAAGAGTATGATAATAAATAAGTCTAATTTAAAACTAATAATAATTCTTCCCCCTAATTAAGTACGTATTTCCTAATTCCTATCTATAATTACGGATAATATCTATAATAGAGCAAATAACTCCTCTTAAGTATAAATACCTATATTATACTACTTTAAGGACCCCAAGAACCTATATTAGCTTAATTAGAAGACGATCTAGCCTAGTATAGAAAAGCCTCTATTACTAGCACTAGCCTAACTAGGTTTCCTTATAGATACCTCTTATATAATCGCTATATAAATATCTAGCTATAAAGAATTTAAAGTTGATAATAGTAATATAGCTAAATTAGAAGGCCCACGTCTTTAAATAAGTAGTCCTATTACCTAACCTATAGTTAGCCTAGTTATTATACGGATTTAAACAGAGCTTAGAACTAGATATTACTATCTAACGCTACCTTAGTATTATTAAGCTAGACTTTTTATCTATTAACCTACCTATACTAGATACTAGCACGATATTAATTATTATCTTCCCTAATATATCCCCTCTTTAACCCTAAGATCTTCCCCTAGATAAGTCTAATAGTAATACCCCTGCGTAGCGCGCGCTTAACTACCTTATTATAGGAGTATTAGAACTATTATCTAAATATAATATAGTTTTATATAATATACCTAATAATATCTATAAAGAGGCTAAAAATAACTAAGATATTAATATAATTACTAATATTATTACTACCCTCCTAGATTATTTACCTAGCTAACTAATAGACATTCTCCTTAATAATATAAGTTTAGAAGATACTTATATACTTATAGCTACTAGCCTACTACCTTAATTCTTCCCTATCTATATGAATAAGGATAAATAGCTTAGTATATTACTCTAAACCTTTACTAAAACTAGCCTTATTATACTAGTATATAAGAACCTACCTTCTAGCCTTATAACTTAGATTCCTCCTCTTTTAGAAAGTCCTATAGATATAATCTACCTATCTATCTAAGTATTATATAAGAAGGATAGCTATGAGGTTTTAAAGTACTACTAGCTATCTTTCCTTCCTAATAAGATATTATTAATCGCTTATATAATAGCACTAGCTTTAAGTAAATAATTAATATTACTTTTAGTAATAGGTTCTTATATCAGTTAATATCTATAGTATTCTATATTAAGATCCCTTAAGATATAGTTAGAGCTAAGACAGTAGCGATTTCTAGAATATCTATAGCCCCCAAAGGTTTATATTAGAATATAATCTAGTATTTTATATTGTAGTTCTCTACTACCTAATACTATAATATCTACTAAGACCTACTAGAACTTTAATAATTAGATTCCTAACCACTATATAATATACTAACTATAACGCTATATTACTATCTAACCTAATTACGTATATTTAGTAGTAGCCGAGGTTCTAGAAAGATATTAGCTATACTTAAGATTACCTTAATACTAAGTAATAATAACTCTATAAAAGCAATCTAGTTACTATACTCTAACGAGCTCTATAATAATACTGTTACTAAGTTAAAGATTATACTTAATAACCCTAAGGGTATCTACTACTTCTATACTTACTAAGCTATTATAACAGCAATTATAGGCTATAGCTAATATAACGACCTAGATAAAGTCTAAGTTAATATTAGTAGCGCGGTCCTTTTAATTACTAACTTAATAAATATAGCTAATAACTAGAAGAATTCTAAATACCCTTTAATAAATCTAGACTCCCTAGCTATATAGTACTTATTTATAATAGAAAAGGCTAAGAATAAAAGAGATATTATACTTAAGATACTAATAGAGCTATAAGATAAGCCTAGATAGACCTTAGATAAACGAACCCGCGGTATTACTAAGGCGAATATACTAATTGCTATAGTTTTACCTTAAGTCTAATTTATGTAAGAATAGGTATATAAGTAGCAAAGGGGGCGGTAAAACAGCCTGAATAATAGATATTAATAGGCTGAGTAATATGGTGATGAAAGCTGATAGATTTAAGCATAAGGAGGTATTTTCCTTGGAATTAATTAATAGTATTAATGATGTTATTATTAATGTTATTATTAATGTTGTTGTTAATGTTATTTCTAAGTTATAAATCCTGCCCTCACGAAGTAAGGGGTAAGATATTCTGAAACGTAACTGCAAAGCAGTAGCTTATTAAGCAGACGTCGCGC
The DNA here is from genome assembly GCA_036785755.1 of Colletotrichum ledebouriae. Taxonomy (NCBI): domain Eukaryota; kingdom Fungi; phylum Ascomycota; class Sordariomycetes; order Glomerellales; family Glomerellaceae; genus Colletotrichum; species Colletotrichum ledebouriae. The sequence continues at coordinate 2,544 of JAVHLU010000684.1, read as the reverse complement.
TCGGATCACTATGTGGTCCGTGCGTAACTTCTATATATTTATAGCTATAAAGCTAAGGATTATAAATATATATATAAATAAGGTTATTGCTATTATTAGAATTTATATAGATTTTTAAAGTATTTATTCCATGAAGGAAATACTTTTATAGTTATTACTTTAAGTTTTATAGTTATTAAAGTATTATTAAAGAGATATTATATAGGTATATAACTAAATATACTATAGTTATTTTTTAAGGTTTATATAAACCTTATAAGATTATTATAGAATTCTTAAGATATGCCTTTGGTATTCTTATACCCCCCCGTAAGGTATATATCTTATTTATATATAGCTTATTATTATATTATGTTATATTATATTATTACACTCTCTTTATAAGTTATATACTCTAATATAAAAACTCTTAAAACCCAGTAGGGAAAAATAAAGAGGAAATTCTTAGAGTATTATGTAATAATTGCTAGTAGAAAAACCTAAAACCCTAAATCTTATAGGTATAAAAAGGAAAACTAGACTTGTATTGTTATTATAGTCTAGTAATTTAGATATATAATGCGGTTATTATTATTTATATATATATTGTTATTATTGTTATTACCTATTATACGTAATAGGTTATGGAATTTTATCTTGCCTAAAGGCTTTGTCAATATATCTGTAATATTATTACTAGACTGCATATAAAAGAGGAAAATCTCTTCTTCTATAACTAGATTTCTAGTAAAATAGTATTTAATATTAATATACTTAGCCTTTTTATGGAATTCAGGATTCTTAGCTAACTTTTAAGCTGAGATATTATCTATGAGTATTTTAGGCTTTATAAGGCTTTTATAGCCTATTTTATTAAGTATAAAGTTATAGCTATTATATATATATAGAGCCTCTTTTACTGCATCTAATAGAGCTATATATTTAGCTTCGCAGCTTGATAGGGCTACTGTTTTTTATTTAGAAGAAGAATAGGATATAATATTATATAGACCCTAAGTAAATATATAAGCTAAGGTTAATTTTCGATTATTAAGATCTCGTGCCCAATCTGAATCCGTAAATCCAATTATATTATTATTATTAGGTATATCCTTACTATAGTTATATATTAAACTATAGTTAGGGAATTTATTTATATATCCCTATATTCTATTAAGAGCTATAAAGTGCTCTTTAGAGGGATTACTACTATAATGGGTATATATTATAACCGCTAAAGTAATATCTAGCCTTGTTTTTAAAGCTAGGTATAATAGGGCTCCGATTTCTTATTGATATTGTAATATTTCCTCTTTAGTTGCATAGTTATTATTCTTATATAACTTTAGATTATTATCCATAGGGGTATAAGCCCTATATACTATAGTTTTATTATATTTATTAAGTATTCTTTCTATATACTCTAGTTGTTTTATATATAGTTATTTATTTATACGGTCTATTATTATTTCATTACCTAGGAAGATACTAGGCTCCCCTAAGTATTGAAGTCTTAAATGCCTTTGTAGGTTATTATATATATAATTATAGGTATTATTATTATTAATAGCTAATAGCATATCATTAACATAATAAGCTAAAATAGCTTTATATTTATTCTTATTTAATATAAATACTCCCTTCTTATAGGGAGAGACTTCAAAGTTATACTAAAGTAGTATTAACCGTAGGTATTTATACCATAGGCGTGGGCTTTGTTTTAAGCTATATAAGGCTTTATTTAGCTTGCATATCAAGCTATTATCCGTTGGATTATTATTATTATATATTAATTTATTAGTGTTTTTATCATATGAGAAACCAGTAGGTATTCTCATATATAGATCTTTATTAGTATCTGCGTGGGTAAAAGCAGTAGTAATATCAAACTGCTTTAATATATAGTCATGCTTTATACTAAATATTAATATAAATCTATAGCTTTTAGGTCTACAAGTAGTACTAAAAGTCTCAAGGTAATCTATACTAATATGTTAGTTAAAACCTTGAACTACCCAACGGGCTTTATATTTTATATTATTATTGTTGTTATTGTTATTATTATTATTATTATTATTATTATGTTTTATTTTATAAACCCAGCAGCCCCCTAGGGGATAAACTCCCCTAGGTTTAGGTATTATATTCCAAGTATTATTATCTTTAAGTTATTTTATCTCTATAAGCATAGCTTGAATCTAATTATCTATATATAGAGAGCTAATTGCTTGCTTATAGGTAGCTGGCTTATTAAGAGTAGTTGCTGTTAATATATAAGAAGCTTTGTTTATAGTTATATTATTATTATTTATTATATTAACAGCTTCAGCGTTATTATTATTATTATTATTATTTTTATAGTTTAGGTATTCCCTTAAGACTAGGACGTCTTGAAGGGTGAAAAGTGTAGTTTCTTCATATTCAACCCAATTATATTATTTTTTAGCTTCTTCTGTTATTGAGGGGAGTTGTATTATTAACTTGGAATTATTTCTACTATTATTACTAATAGTAGTACTCTCCGAATTACTACCCGAAGCGTGTCTAGATAGCAATTTATAGTTA